>JAULJZ010136519.1:0-10740 GCA_032270985.1 Heliamphora pulchella | reverse complement strand
GGACATTCCATTGGTACGATTGTAGTACATCGTTATAGTAGCTGGTCTTGGCTAGGTCGAACGGGTCGAATTCAGATGTTAATGACGAACCCATGTTGCCCAACAATAATCATGATAAATCATTTCAAACACTGGGGATGCACCCAGGGTGTATAAACCAAAATTGTAACACCGAGGATGCACCCAGGGTGTATAAGTGGAATATATCCCAAAATATTTACAAAAATGGCAACCAAGGACGCCCTAGGCTTTGAACCAAGAATAATAATAACCCATCCCAACAATGGTTTACACAGATAGACTCCAATATGTCAAGATACAAGTGACAATACCCATGATCTGAAATATAGATCTCAGGTACTACTATCTATAGCATGGTATCAACTAGCATAGCAAAGTTTATAGTACAACTCACTAAGCATTAGTACAACTGTGTGACGCGCAAGTTCATTCCTTAAGATACAATTCAAACATGATGGCATGAGTTTAAATCATCGTACATTCACTTAAAAATACTATTCAACTAACTCAAATCAATCAAAATACAAACTCGGGTCTCACGACAAAAGGTACTCAAACATACTCATAACAACTTTAAAGGCCAAGTTCAAATATTAAATCTAAAGGGTCGATAGGGTTTTGGGGCATCTGGACTTGGAATCAAGTTATGGTTTTTAAACATCATTTAGATAAAAATATTTTCTACAACTCTTATGTTTAACACTAAGGCCAAAACTTAAGGCAAATGGGTGAATAAAGCATTCTAAGCGAAATCGGTTCAGCACTTTTCTCAAACTTTTATAGAAAATACACCTCTGTTAGTCTCAGTTTTGAGATATCAAATCAAGTCCAAATGAGCCCATTTTTATATATGTTCTCTTTTAACATATCCCCTACAAGTCTCATGAAGGGTTCTAGGGGTGGTTTTTTGAAACAAGTTGAAGTTATAAGCCATTTTGTAATATAGGTTCTGTCATATGCCAAACCCTCAGCAAAACCGATTTTGGACGGAGAGTTTGAAACGGGTTTGAGGGACTTTTCCAAGGCATCTAGGCATAATATTTGGACAAAACGTAGATCACTATGTTACCTATAATATTCATGTATATCACTTTTGGAGAACGTCACTAAAAATATGAGTTTTTAGCTATACAAAAATATGTGATAGAAGTGTCATTTAATGGCTGAATGACAACAGAGAGTTTCAAAGGGATTTTGACCTATCAAACCTCAATATTTTGTTCACATTTTGGGTGAGTAGTTAGATATACATGTCATCTACAATATTTATGTTTTTTTTTCAAAGTTCAGATCTCATTGTAAACTAGGGTTTTTAGGTCGGTATTATCGAGTAGTCTAAAAATGACACTTGGTAGAATTGCAATATCTTGAGTTCTACTTACTCAAATGAGTTGAAACCAACTTTTGATGAAAACTAACACAAAAAGATAAACTGGACATAAAAAACATGCTTACGTCAATTTTGTACGTTGAGTTATGGAGTTCCAAATATTAGGGCAGAAATATTAAAGTTCTCAAAAATCAGGTCCTTATATGTTCAAGTCTCCTACTTATGATATGTCAAGATTTTGTCCCATTTCATTGCATGCTTGTGTTTTAGACATTAATACGAAGGTTCAAGAACACTTTTAAGTCACCAAACTCAAAAATAACAACACACAACCACATCTCATATCATTCAAAAACACAACAGTCCCTAGTTTGTTACTACGACGCATTTTCAGTTTGTTTTCGATTCTTTATTTTTCAAGTGTTTAAAGGGATGAGTTGAGGGATATTTTGAGTGAAATTAGACATAAAGCTTAGAGATTTTACTTACTTTTTGGAGGCTCAAAAGGTTTTAGGATGGAAGGACTTGACTTTAAGAAAACACTCTTCGATTCCTCCTCGGATCCTTCTTCTTCTCCTTCTTTCTCCTTCTTCTTCTCCTTCTTTCTCCTTCTTTTTCTCCCAAGTCTTGAAGAACACATCAAGAATACTCAAATCTGGTTCCTCTCCTCTCTTAGCCAAAAATAATGAAGGGGGAATGAGGGTGTTTAGCTTGGTTTATATAGGAAAGGTTAGGGAACACAATGATAGTATTTTAAGTCCTTTTTCTTTGCATATCACATGGGTGACTTGACAACGTGCAAAGTTTGAGAGATATACATCAAATTAGGTGGTGGGATTTTGGCTAGGGGTCAGTTTTGGAGACAAAAATTTGACCCCACATTAATCTTGGGATTTTACCTAGATTTGCGTGCCCTTTTGTGCAAGAAAATACTTTAAAAATTAATTTAATGTATCTTTTTGGTGTCTTTGCCTACTAAAACTTATTATTTTAGTATGTTTATGATAAATTTAGTATTTTTATGAATTATCAGAGTTTTCATAGTAATTGATTAAATATATATACTCTTTTAAGTCAAATTAAGCTAATTTGACAAAATATGACGTTTTGACTTATTTTAGTGTGTATGAATTCAATAATGATTTGTTTGATTTTGTTAGCCTATAATACTATATTATTATGTATATTACTTGTTTAACAAGTATTGGATCATCATAATACTTGATTTGATACCTTTCTCATCTTTTTAAACTCAAAAAAAAAGAAGAAAAAAGCTACTTTTGGCACATTTCCCAAGGTGGCCAGCCACTATGGGGTATTTTTATCATCTTTGATGTTATTTTGTCTTTTGCTACATAATTATACTTAAATCCTTGATTTATGAGAATTTTTTATTTTTAATTCATTATTTCATAATAATTACTTAATTTAGAATGTTGGGAGGTTCTTCGGGTATTAAGATTTTGTTACTTGAGTTTTGGACCCTTTTAGAGTTTCTAGATCGAACTTAGGATTTTCGAGTCAAGTTAGAGTTTCGAACCTCTTTCGTGCTCCAAGATCTCGTTGGCTAACCATCGCTAATGCTAGGGTTTGAGCTGGGTCATTACATCAGTCGTTACAAACTAAGTTGTTACAACTAGAGTCCAAACCGAGTCGTTACAAACTATCCCCATAAACAAATTTTGTCCCATACTTCATTGTGTGAAAGGTTTGGGATGGTTTACTAGCATTGTGCCTTCTCGTCTTCAAGTTAGCTTTCTCACTTTCTTGGTGCTACCTTAAAGCTTCTATTAACATAATCGGTTTTCTTACAGTGCACCTTGCTTTGGATCTCTACGGAGCTTTCGTCGAAGTTACATCCTTGTATTCATATAGAACTCGTGGTAACTCGGTGGTTGACAGGGCGTTTGTATTAGCGAGCATGTAAGCAAATCTTCTGTTGAAGTTACTTGATCTACACACCTTTATGTTACTTGGTGTTAAGTTTTCACGTTGTTTTCCTTGAAGCCGTATGATGGTACCATTCTCTACTCGTGCCCATATCTTCTTTTGTTGGCAATCGATGATAGAGTAATGTCTAAGGAGCTAGTCCATTTTGAGAATCGCGTTGTATTCATTAAATTCCATGACTCGCAGGTCACATGACATAAGGGTGTCGATACTCTCAATGTGCACGTTCTACAAATAAAGTCAACTCGTGTGTGATATTCTAAGGGTGTACGATGCTTAGAGTTTGATCTAGCACTTCCGGTTTCAAGGGTAGAGATTGCATACATTCCAAGATATGAAAAAATGAGATGCTCTAGGATCAAACAACACTTTCACTAATGTATTAAATTGCACAAACATACCTTGCATAACTTAGGTGCCTTCTACTTTCTCCTCCTTTCTTGTTGATCAGTTGCTAGTCGGGTGACCTGAACTGGCTGCGGGTACCTTAGTGGCTAGTTCTGGAGCTGCCTCTACTGCTGGAATTGGTTGTTCAGAGTCCTTTGTATTAAAGTCATGATTATCTTTAGGTTTTGAGATCTTGTGGAGTTAATTTAATAATCATTCATTTGTATTTCATAACATTCAAGTTCGAGTACGTAACTAGTTAGGAATATAAGTTTTTCTTAGAGCGATTGCAAAGAGCGAGGTACATCACACATAGGGGCCCAACCAAAATAGGTGTGGATAAAACCATCGGAGTTTTACCGCATAGTCCTACGTTACTTCCAAGTTCCGCAGCATTTCCATCGCACTTCTACGTGCCACATTCCCGCGGGTCCCATGCGAGCTTTATTAGTGATAACGATAGGTGTTGGAACAAAATTGCCAAGATCATTATTTTTGCAAGTGATTTTTGATAAAAAATTAACTAGATGGGCAAATACCGAAATAAGCTCCAGATAAAACTTTTGACGTTGAAAGATCAAAATTAAAACCATGCAACCAAAGTTAATTTAGAAGAATACCTTTCACCGGTCAAATCTTCAACTACATTTTTTATTCCGAGTTGAAGCTCTCATCAGATCTTCTATTGTATTCCCTTACGCGATTATTGAATGTAGCTATGATTTATCAAGGATTTGTACTGGCAGAACCTGGACAACTTTAGTCTTGAAAGACAAGTTATGAAACTGGTTCAGCCTACCCACATATTTATAGGGCTGTAGTAGGGACCTGTGAAGTCATTATGAGTAAGACTTCCAATAGAACACAGACACCTATCAACGGTTTTGCAATTAAGCAAATCTCATAGTGGTATCTACAATTATGAAAAACTAACAGCGATTTCTATAATTTTCATAAAATATTGAATTACAGTTCACACCACTAAAGAGTTATAAGTTCACTCTGACCCATAATCTCAAAACTTTCTTACATTGTGCTCCTGTTATTAAATGTTTAACATTTCTCTCTACGTTAAGATTCTCAATACTCACAAATTAAATTTAATTACTGACAATTTAATTTAATCAGCATCTTTAAATTTCTTGAGCCCTTTCGCTTAACTTATTTGACTGCCGAATAATCAAATCCACATGCAGGGTTTGACCCGATCAAAATTTATAAACTTCCTTAAGGGGGTATCTTCAATCTTGATTCTTTGAAACGTGAATTCCGTCAATAATTAATATTCACCATATAAATAGTACAGCTATCCAACTCACCAGAATATAGGCCCATATAAGATCGCACCCTCTAATGAATCAAAACAACAAATATTAAATATACGCAAATCAATAATTATTTTAGAATTAAGAGCATAAATACTATTCATAATAATCTTGGGGTGTGAATTAATTTATATAGTTAGTATAAAATTAATTACCCCAATGTGTTCCGTTTTATACACGTTAAGTGTACTAGCACAGAGAGTCAGAATAATAGACGACGCTATTTTTTATTCTTCGCAACCAAGACATGCCTACTAAAACTCTGTGCTACAGTCGTACCGATGGTATGTTCATTTTCAACTAAACTGTGAACACAAAACTTATATTTTATAAAAATCTAAAATCTGATATTCTGTATGCAAATTGTACTCTACACATCAGATTAAATACTGTACAGAATATTGGACATCCATACATAATATTAAAAAATGATATGCATACATTGCTCATTAAGATTCTCATAAAATAAAAAATTAATTTTATTAGAAATAAAATTAAATATTAAAAACATGATTTTCAGTATACTAATCTTAACAATTTTTCACTTATACTCAAAATCATACTTCCATGCTCTCTACATTACTATTAAAAGTCTTAGTCGGTAAGCTCTTTGTAAAAGGATCTGTAAGGTTGTCTCCTGATACAATCTTGGTCACAGCAACATCACCTCTCTATACAATTTCTCGTATCAGGTGATACTTACGCTTAATGTGTTTCTTTCCTTATGGACCCTTGACTCCTTTGAGTTTGCAACCGCTCCACTATTGTCACAATAAAATATAATAGCTGACTGAACTGAAGGAACCACCTCTAAATCCAACAAGAAGTTTCTATGCCAAACAGCCTCCTTGGCTACTTTAGAAACTGCCAGGTACTCGGCCTCCATAGTGAAATTAGCAATGCAATACTTCTTGATACTCCTCCAATTTATAACTCCATCTCCTATGGTAAACACATATCATAAGATAGACTTACGGGAATTATTATCAAACAGAAAATCTGAGTCTGTGTACCCAAAAGGTACTAGACTGTCTGCCTATTAAACCAACATATAATCTTTAGTCCTTTTCAGGTACTTGATTATATTCTTTACAGCAGTCCAATGCTCCTGTCCTGAGTTAGACTGATATCTGCTAACCATGCCAACGGCAAAACAGATGTCAGGTCTAGTACAAAGCATAGTATACATAAGACTTCCTACTGGCGAAGCATAAGTGTAGCATTGGAATTTTGGGATCATTTTGAAAAATGTTCAAAAATAAGAAATTCAAAGAATGTTTAGAAAAATCTTTTAACACCTTGTAAACCAAATTTTAAAAACTTCTTTTGTTGAAAATATAGTCTCCACTTAGTTTTTGAGAAAAATTAAGAAAAATAAAATTGGCTATTGATCTTTAAAACGTTAACTAGAGAAAGAGGATTCGGGGGCTAAGGTACGAATCGGAAAGGTGTTAGGCACCCCGTTAGCCTAACTGTAAGGTTGCCCTCTACTAATCATCATTGGTTCTTTAATATGATTTCTCAAATGTATGCAAATAAAAAAAATAGAGGTGAAGAAAGAATATTCAAAATTAAGTATAGAAAATACATAAAATATGTACATAACACTCCAAATTAAAATAAATAAAATGGTAAAATCTTAAGTCCTATGGCATGCTATTTCTGACTAAAGGATACATGAAACATACCCACATGCAATATTGTTTAAACAACCTAAACCAACATGATTTGGTTAAGAACAAGCATACTAAGTTGCTAAAATTATCTAAACATGGATTGCACAAAAATAAACTATACAATTTTGAAATAAAGTAATCAAACCCTAAACTAATATGTACAATATGCATATTATCAAATTACCTAAAAACATGTAAAAATCTTATGTTAAAAATCAATCAAAATAATAAAATTTAATAACAAATATTTTATGTATTAACAAGTAAATATTTGAAACTCTAATTTGAAGAAGAAAGAAATAAAAAAAAGCTTACAAGCCAAAATAAAATGTTAAAAAATACTTATTTAAATTATTAAAAGAAAATCTTATTATTTACATTTTATACTTTTTGAACAAAATAAAAGAAAAGAAAAATAATAGAAATGAAATAAACAAATGAGTTTTTAATTATTGTCAGAGGAAAAAAAAATACACTAATAACTTGAAAAATTAAAATTAAAAAAATGAGAAGAACATTAACTAACATAAAATGTATTTTTATTTTTTTGTGCTTTTTGTGGTTAATAAAAGAAAATAAAATAAAAATACTATAGAAGAAAAATTAAGTTGACAAAGGAAGATTTTAAAAGAATAAAAGAATATTTAACATTTTATATTTTTAAAAGATAAAATAAAAGAAAATAGAGGAAAATAAAAGAGATGAAAAAAAATAGAATTTTCCTTTAAAGAGAAAATTATGATGTTTTTTTGTGATTTTTGGTTTAACAAAGTAAAAGAAAAAGAAGATAAAAGAAAATAAAATCATAGAAAAAGAAAATAGATTTTTGTAAGAAAAATAAATACTAATATTACAAGAAAAGAAATACTAAATGAAATTTTATAAGGAAATTAAAACTAATATTAAAATAAAAGAAAATTATACTAATGAAAGAAATAGAATAAATGCTAGAAAAAGAAAAAGAAAAAGAAAATGAAATTAAAAGAATATTAAATTAAAAGAACATCTAAGTTAATATCAAAAGAACATTTAGGTTGGTATTAGTAAAAGACTATTAAACTAAAATTAAAAGAAAAAGAAAAAGAAATACTAGTATGTAAATAAAATATAAAATTAAAACTTAAAAGAAAGGGGAAATAAAAATGCTATAAAGAAAATTTAAAGCTAATAAATAAAGTACTAGAAAAAGGAAAATTAAAGTAATGCTAGAAGTAAATAAATGCTAAACAAGAAGAAAATAAAATGGAGCATTAAACTAATTAGTACAAAAAAATGAAACAAAATGCCATTGAAATGAAATTTAGACTAAAAGAAAATTAAATGCTAGAACATTAAATTAACGTAAAAGAAAAGAAAAAAAAAATGAATAAAATACTAGAGTTTAAATGGATGTAATATTGACTATTACAACCATTTTTATGTAAGTGCATTGAATTATAACAATTAACAACATTGATTGGTTGTAATTGTCAAAACATATTAGCACTATTTTAATAAATTAATTAAAGAAAGAAAATAGCAATTGTGTTGAGTGTGAATGTGAGGAAATTAATAACTAAAGAAGTAAAGAAAGCAACTAAATTACATGAAGTAAACAAGATTAACTATATAAATGGAATGAATAAGCAAATTGAAATTTGAATTTTAACCCGGTTACTCCAAAAGAGAGGAATTGGAGTTAGAAAAACCAGGGATCCGAACGAGGTACCTGAATCATGGAATCCTCAAATTGGGAATGTGCCTCAACAACTCAACCCTCGGGTGGTGATCCAAGCAGGGCTTCAATGTAGGTATTGGAGGTTTGAGACTCGATATCTCGGCAGGGCTTCGGCGTCGGGGCTCGGAATTGCTCGACGTCTCCACAGAGCTTCACTCACTAACCTCCCACTCAAATTCTCTGTCCTTGAAAACGTACCAGAGGTACGGTATTTATAAAGTTCTTCAGCCAATGAGATGCCGCCACGTTTTTGGGATACGTCAAGCCATTTAGAGTTGGCAACCACAATGCAAGTTGGCGGTCGCCATGTTTTTGAGTGGTTCCACAAAGTTCTATGGCGGTCACCATGATGCGAGTTAGTGGTCGCCATGATGAAAGGTGGTGGTTACCATTTTTGGCTAGGGTTTCCACAAAGTTCTATGGCGGTCGCCTTACTTGGGCAGTAAGTTTCGATGGTTCGACAAAATTTTATTGGTTTGAAGGTTTTGGGTTCAAATACCGAGCTTGGATCACTTCTCGAGGATCGTACTGAGGCACAATTCCACCTGTTTTCATCATCGAATTTGCCTAAGATTAGACAGGGTCAAATTGGGGTGTCTACAGTTGCCCCTCTTTGATATAACTTGCATAGCAACGCGTTGAGCCAGTTATATCAAAGATTCCAGAGACAACATCCATTTGACCGAGCCGTCAATCTTAAGATACAAACATCCAATCATGCATATGATGTTGGTCGTACTCGAATTTTCATCAAGCTGCCTACGTACCCCTTTGTTAGGGATTAGACCAAAACGTAGTTCATGGGGCCAGATGCAAGGATGTAAGATAAGAAATGTGATGTATGACAAGTATAGTGTAATGCAATGCGAGTCAGTTTAGGGTCATGAGGAGGACTAACGAGTCAGTTTAGGGTCATGAGGGGGACCGACGAGTCAGTTTAGAGTCGTGAGGAGGACTAACGAGTCAGTTTATGGTCATGAGGAGGACCAATGAGTCAGTTTAGGGTCATGAGAAGGACCAACGAGTCAGTTTAGGGTCATGAGGAGGACCTGACGAGTCAGTTTTGGGTCATAAGGAGGACCGACGAGAAAAATATCAAATTAATAGGTCAAGCTAAGACCTAAAAATTTGGAGCAAGGTGCGGGATAAAGAATAATCAAAACCCAAGTTACGACTTAAAATTAAACTTATCGGGAATAATAACTGCGAATTAATAGATCGTGTTTAAGACCAAAAATTTCGAGACGAGATGCGAGTTAAAAGCTAATTTGTGACCTAAAACTAAAGTTATCGGAGGGAAAAAATATCTTAAAAAGATACGAATTTAAAAACTCACCAAATTATTTTTGAAATTATTTCTAATCACACAAGATTTTCTCGAAGTATTATTTTTTTTTTTAAGAAACACCCGAGATTATTTTTGGACAAACACACATGCAAAAATACTTAAAGGTTTTATGAAGTTAAAACACTCAAAAGGACACTAATCATGTAAAAATAAGTAAAATAATAAAACCCCCAAACAGTCCCTTAAACCTTGAATCGTCATAAAGGCAAACTGACACATGGCCAACTCCAAGTGCGTATTCAACCCCTCAGGCGCGCGGATCTGGTTCATTTTCACATACTTCACTCTCTCTCCAACTTCTTGCTCTCTCTCGACTTTTCTCTAAACTCTCTTTATCTTTCCCTTATTTCCTATCCATTGCTCCTTTCTTGCTTCACGATGTTTACTCTGTTATTTGTGATCCCGTTCTTCTTCATGGCGGGCCAAGGCCATGGGGATGACAACTTGGGGGAGTGACAAGGCCCCTCTGCTGCTGATAGCTCTTCTATGGGCGTCCTTCCTGCCTGCGGAGTTACTCCTACGCAGCTCGCTGTTGCGATGGATGCTCTGGTGCTCGAGGCGGAGCGTGCCTCCCGCCGTGTTGTTGAGTAGGCACGAGCAACTGCTGTGGCGCAAGCGGCTGCAAATGCTGCTGTTGAGGCCGCGGTGGCCAATTTCTTGGATCCTGATGCTGGAAAGGGTTATCTGGCACCATTCGACCCGTTTACATACACTCCACTACCTCACCGCGTGGTTCCTCGTGGGATGAGACGCTACGAACCTCCTACTAACGCGGTTGCTGCTGACGTTCTGCTCTGGGAGCCTGACCATCATATGTCTCGCTGGTGTCCATCGGTATGTACCATGTTCTTACTATTTTAGTACTAGGGCATAGTATATCTCAAACGTAGACGCATGCCTAGGATCCCCCATATGATGATGTGATCTGAGTATGATGATGAATGATGATTTATCTTGATGTGTTTGATGAATGATGATGATGATTG
>JAULJZ010136518.1:0-31739 GCA_032270985.1 Heliamphora pulchella | reverse complement strand
TAAGGGTGGCTGAATATTTTGGTTGGCCAGCCCCCACTCCATTGCCATTGAGTAAAACAACTGTGGTATGTAGCTAGGCGATGTGGTTACTATTCGCAACGAGGCGCAGTGATGGCTTTGGTGATCAAGTCCCATTAAGTCTACTCTGGTGATTCTCGGCATGGAATTCCTGTTATAGTATGGGTGCATTTTGGGTTGGGCATCTACATTTCATACACGCATGTTTATTGACTTATCTGCTATCCTGTCATATATTTGTTTGTCTCCTTGACTGTAAACTGTACTGGGTGTTATATGGTATGTGTTGCGGTGAATTTTGTGCCGTGAGATTAGTTAGAAGGTTAGAATGTATTGCTTCTGGGCCTTCGCTCATGGCATTCGTGCCACAGGTGAGGAGGAGTTCTTTGAGAAAGTCGTTCCCGAGGGAGAAGAAGAGTTGAAAGAACAAGGTGAATTCCAAGAGCACATGGATCTAGCTGATGCATTCTGAAGAATCAAGATCTCTATTTTGTTTTTACATGCAGTTTTTCCCATGCTTAGCGATATTTTTGAATTTTCTCGGTAAAACTATAATAGTTATGTAATTTTGGACAATTCAGAACTCCTTTATGATGTAATAACTAACGTATGTAAATATGAATGAATGGGTAGAATATTCCTTTATTTATATTTATGTATGTCCCGACGTGCACGGAGGACAGGGCATCACAAGGTTGGCGTACTTCATCTGGAGGTCGGCATAGAGGGCCATAAGTCCAACCTTCTCCTTCCTTGTCTACTCAAGCTCCACAATAGCTAAGGAAAGATTATTCCTGGCCTCTTTATACGCATCCGAGGCCTTTATAGCCCGAATCTTGGCATTCTCTTTTGCGGTAACTACCTCATCGATTAGGGCTTGTAATGTTTTAATGTCGTTCTGAAGGCCTAACGAGTTGACGTGAAGGAGGTTATATTTCTTCTCCAACTTACTAAACCGATGGCACGCTTACATCGCTATTTGCATTCCTTGCGCGGCCAATCAATAAAATGTTAGTAATCCAAGCTTAGCATAGAGAATTCATGTAAAGTATTGAAAGCACAGGAAAAGGGACTCACCACAATGGAATGTTGGATGGCCTGCTTGGCGATAGAGGAGCTGAGTAACTTCTAAAATTTGACCTTGTCCCGAGGAAGGCCAAGGCTCTTGGCCCCACGCCACGTGGTGGGTATCCTGCACAAAGTCTTGAGTAGTCAGAGCTTGGCCACGGCAGGTGGGGGTGAAGACGAGAGGGAAGTGTACCTCGAATCATGTCAGGTCGGAGCATAAGGTATTTCCTGAGTTGTTCTTCCTCTAATCGACGACGTATGTTCTGCTTGGTCATCTCAACGGCCGTGCTCCTTCTCTTTTATTGTGGGTGTGGTGGAGAAGAGGACTTGGAGTGTTGGGGTGGCTGGTGGTGCTGAGAAGATGACCTCACAGCCGTTGAAGTGTTTGAAGTACCGACAGTTGCTGAGGGGTCGGTATCATCTTTCAGCAGTAAGCTACTGAGAATTCGACGAGGAGGCATGTTTCCTTGGGTCTCTGGTTCTGAAGCTCGGCACTTGGACTTCTTAGGTCGACGTTGTGCGGCTGTAGGGGCCGAGGAACAAGCCTCCCCGTTGAGGTCTTGATTGACAAGCTCAATGCGGTGCCCAAGCTCAATTTGATCGACAGGAATGCCGTTAAAGAGACACTCAAAGTCCCAGATTGTAGTGTCATAATTCAATATCCAACTAAGATGCGCATGGTTGATGAGATTTTTGTTTCGACAATCCTTCTTGACCGAGGTGTTGTAGTAGGCACCTACAAAAGAGAAGGAACCATGTTAGAGCTCGGCTAATGACAGTACGAATAAAGGTGCAAGATGAAAATGGATGGAGCTCGACTACCTGGCATCCCAAGTAGAATGGGGCACATCCTAGTTCTCAGATCATGGAGCCCAGGCTCGATCTGCCAATTCTGTCCTACGACCATGAAGTCTTAGATCTCGCCTTTGTGGGAGCCCTTCATACCGAGCATGATGTGCCGACTGTCCTTGGCCTTGAGTTAATATTTGTTGCTGCCACAAAAAGTCTCTGTCATGGTGTAACAGTATTGAATCTCACGGATGTTGAGCTCGACACCCAAGTATCGATTCAATAAGCTACACCCATTAAAATGATGAAGACGTTCGGGGTGAGCTGGGCCAAGCAAAAGCTGTAGAAAGCCAATGCCTCCCGGACAATGGGAGGAAGAGGGAACTTAGCCCTAGCCTTTCGAGTGGCCAAGAGTGGCCAAACGGATGCCTTGGGTTCCTTGGTTGTCCAAGTCTCCTCGGGGGAGGCCATACGAACTTTGACGTCATTAGGAATTTGATATTCCCAATGAAATATCGCCATAGCCTCAGGCATGTTGACATATTTTTCCAAGCAATCCATTGTCTTTAAAAGATGAAAAAGAAAAGGAAAGAAGAAAGAGGAAAGGATTAAGAAGGTAAAAGTGAAATCAGTGCCGGCGATGCAGTACCGGCACCAGAGAAGATAAGGTAGAAGAGGGTGATACAGTGATAAAAGAAAACCAAGAGGTACCTTACAGCAGCGGGATTGAAGTAGTTGGACGAAGATGAAGAGATTCCTAGAGCAGCGGTAGAGGACTGATGGTAGGAAAGGTCACCGAAGAGTTACCGAAAATTGCCAAGGGAGTTTGGGAGGTTGGGGGTTCATAAAAATGTGAGAAGGGATAACCCTTCCCCTTTTATAGAACCCCCATGGGTTTAGACTAGAGCGCTAAAGGGCCCCTGAGGTGACACTTTGAGGGGTGGGCGCCTATGCATTAATTGCACAATTAATGCTAGGGCAATGCGTCAGGTGTCGAGCTAGACAGACAGAAGCTCGAGACACCTTGTTAAGCTAGAAATATTGGATCCCAGCATCTAGAGATGTGAGACCCGGTTCCGTTTCTTTTTTTTTTGTGTGTGTGATATATACATATTCGACGTGTTTATAGTTTTTTTTGCTTTAGCATGTTTACATGCGATTTGATGTATGATCGAGTTTAAATATGCATGCGGTGTTGGTTTATGGGATTATTGGAAGTTAAGGTGCAAATTTCAAAAATTCAAAAAAAAAAGATATTGGAGGCCTATAAATATCTGGCGTTAAATATTTTCAAAAAATATTTTCAAAATTTCTCAACTAAGTTTCCTCATTTTTCTCTCTACCTTCTCTCTAACTTCTCGGGGGCCCAGGGCTTGGTTTTCGACGATTCAACTGCAGATCCTTGTTATTGGCACGGTGGTCTACGCATTCATCCGAATAAAATTTTATTTTGGTAAAGTTTGGTTTTGCACGTAGATCGAGACGTCGAGTTTTTAACTCGCTGAGGTAGGACCCTAGACTCTATTGTCTTAAAAGGATACTACGTGTAATCGTGTATAGTTGTACCATCTTAAAATGTATGAAAAAGCAATTTATGTTTCCATAAATCGGGTTTTTAGTTCAAAATCATTTTTCGTCGTTTCGGTTGGATGGAATCATATTTCAAGAGTTTCTTCTGAGGTTTTGGGGTTAGGCTTAGGCGTGTGTATGTCCGAGGGTGTGGAATAGGAGTTTCAAGGCTTAAATTCGAGGTTTAGAGGCTGAAATCGTAGCTCAAAAATAGTTTCTAGACAAGGTCAGTTGACTGGATCTTGAAGATCAGTCGACTGGATCATGGTTTTGGGAGGTCAATCGACTTTGACCTTATTTTTGAGAGGTCAGTCGATTGGACCTGGGAGGTCAGTCGACTGACTTGCTTTTGTTTTGGTTTTTTTGGCTTTCCAGTGTGTTTTTAGTCGACTTGGGCCTGAGGGTAGGTCGACTGAGGGTCTAGACAGTTTTGAGATTTTTTTTGGTTTTTTGTTTTGAGATTGGCTTTCCTCGAGTGGTTTTAATCGATGAAATTGTGAGGTCTCGCGTTTCGGATGCATTAATATCCGTAGTTCTCAAAAGGTGATTTTGAAAACGGAGGTTTGTGAAAAACCTGAAAATGTGTTTTCTTTTTGAGGTTTAGAGCTAAACCTTGGGGTTGAGTCTCAGCTTTTAAAACATTTTGATGGGAGTATGTTTTTACATGCTAGTAGATCTCTATGTTGATGGATTTTGGATCTTTTTGTATATATATTGATGTATAACTATATAACTGTTTAACAGTTTTTCATAGTTGAGCTACGTCCTATTTTTAAATGATTCATAGATGTACCGTAGCAGTGTTCGTGTTTGGGTGCTTCTTCCCTTGGTCGTGGCAATCCGTAAAGAGTATTGGGTGCTTCTTCCCTCAGTCTTGGCAATCCGTAAAGAGCAATGGGTTCTTCTTCCCTCTGTCATGGCAATCCGTAAAGAGCCGGTTACCCCCATGTGTGGCTGCGTTGTTGTAACTTCGTATAGAACTTGTCATTACCTAGCAGGCCTTAAGTGGTTCAGGGATAGGTAATGGGCAGGAGTCTATAATTATTGCCTTTGTCTTGAGTAGACAGAGTCGGTACATAGGTTTCATTTTATCTTTTTCCTCAGTTGTGTGTTTCGAGTTAAAAATTGCATCTTGATTACTATTTTTCCTTAACTGATAGATTATTTGCATGGTTTCAGTGGATGGTTTTAAGGATAGAAAACCCTTTTTAGACTCATGTGATTGAGTCAGCTCATACTATATGATTGCATATCCTACTTTACAACTTTATAGTTTGTTCCTATTGGGCTTCGGCTCACGGTGTGAGATTTTGAGCAAACCTTTTTCAGGTGTAGATGAGCATGTGGATTGACCTAGATGTCCGTGGTAGCGAAAGACTTGCTGTAGTTTTCCTTATTTTGGGGACATGTAGTCTTACATGCGATGCCTATTTCTGAAGGCGAGTTTTGTACGCCATGAGACGATACACTTTATGCATGTATGGAACTATATGTTTACTGTTTATGAGAGATAAACCCTTGGTACTCTTTTATCCAAATACTGTATTTTTGGGTTGATAGTTTTGCAACTGAAAATCTTATTTTCATAAAGGGTGTTTTGGTGGCTTTCACGTGACCCTAGAGTTTGGGCGTGACAACTTTGTATCAGAGCTCTGGGTTCGAATACCTAAGAGCCATGGGAAAGAGGGTGCATCACCTTATGAGGAAGTGCATGTGCTTGATTGCATGTGTTTAAATGTTTTTTAACTTACGCATGATAGCCTGTTCAGCATGATAGTTGTCTATACGTGGGTATGGAGGTTAGACCTCAGGATTGACTAGTCTTGCCTTCGGGCGTTTGGGTTAACAAACTTGGAAGCCAAGTTAGAAAGGCATTTGGCGGACGTATTTTCTAGCAAGGAATCTAAGTAAGTTCCAAATGGACGCGTCTTTCTTATCAATTCCCCTCGGTATGTGAGATGTGTTGACATGATCTTAAGTGGCTTTGTGTTAGCATGCTTATGCGTGTTCTGTCTTTTATGTTAGCAATAACATGTTGTATGAAAGCTTATCCTGTTATGTGCTTTTGAATAGAGATATGTCCGCGCGGGGAGGACAAGGCCGTGGTCGAGGCCATGGACGTGGTTCTGGCCGAAAGGATGTTCTAGTCCCAAATATTGGGGATACTAATGCACCCCAAGGATCAGTTGATGGGGTAGATCTGTTACGTGAGATGGTAGGCTCCATCTGGCTGCTGGAAGAGGCCGCTAGGGGAAGGGAGAGCATACTTGAGCTGAGGGCAACGGTCGCGATGCATGAGTTTTGCCGTCTGGACCCTCCTAACCCCTCTGTAGCCACTGAATGGCTGGAGCTGGTTACCAGGATCTTGGATACGCTTTAGATAGAGGAAGATGATTTGAGGGTTACATTAGCTGCCTTCCAACTGAGAGGGAGTGCTCATACATGGTGGAAGTTCGCCAGGACTACAGTAGGAGGTGCTTGGGAGGCGTTCACAAAGGTATTTTTGGAGAAATATTTACTGATGACTTTGAGAGATCGTTATAGAGAGGACTTCTGTTTCCTAACTCAGGGGACGATGTCAGTGATCCAGTATGAGGCCGAGTTCACTAGCTTGTCTTGGTTTGCACAAGAGATTGTTCCTACTGATGAATTCTGTGCGAAGAGGTTCGAACAGGGTTTGAGCCCAGCTATTCGACATAGAGTGGCAGCATTCATGATGCAGGTCTTCACAGAGTTGGTAGAGACAGCCATGAAAGTGGAAGACACCCTGAATGAGACCCACCGAGACTGAGAGAGTAGGAGTCAGTAGGATAGGGAACATATGCAGTCTCAGGGGCACAGGAGGAAGCACCACAAGTCATCTGGTTCGAGTTTCTATCCGGTAGGATCGTATCAGCCACAGTTTTCTATGCTTGCACCTTCAGTAGCCTCTACAAGAAAGCCGGAGCAAAGAGAGGTCATTTGTTATCGATGTCGACAGCCAGGGCATCGATCACCTGAGTGCCCGCTGAAGGGTCAGGTTCAGAGTTCAACACCTGCCTAGTCTTAAGGGAGAGGACCATCGGTATGTTTCGAGTGCGGTTAGTCTGGGCACATCAGGAGGAACTATCCCAGAGGAGGGAGCATTCGAAGTATAGCAGGAGTACTAGCTATTCCATCTGCTCAGGGACGATAGACGTATCAGCAGCCTAGAGTCTAGGCATCCAAGTTTACAGAGGGTGGTGCCTCAGTACAGTCTGGCAGACAGTCGACAGTTTAGGGCCGCAGTGGACAGGCTAGAGCATATGTTCTTGTTGACCCCAGTTCTTCCAGAGCACTGGTCGTGCCCGATGCTGCAGCTACCATATCCATGATTAGAGGTACTCTTCTAGTATATAGATCATGGGCCAGTGTTCTTATCGACACAGGAGCATTGCATTCATTTATCTCATCTGCTTTTGCATCTGCATTGGGATTGGAGACAGACTTGTTGGGTAGTGTGTTGAGCGTAGAAACCACAGTCAGTGGGAGTGTGATGTTGAGTCACGTTTGTAGATCCTGTGTGTTGGAGGTCGCCAGTCATTGTTTAGAGTTTGACTTTATCATTCTAGGCATGACCACATTTGATGTCATCCTAGGGATAGACTGGCTGACTACCTATCATGCCTTTATCGATTGTGATCAATGAAGGGTACCGATTTGTACTCCGACAGGTGATTGCTTCCGTTTCCTGGGTGATAGGAATGAGGGTTTGGCGTCCATGCCCGGTGTTGCTCGGAGTCGAGGGAATCTGAGTTTCCTCTTTTTAGCTCTCATGTTGGATGAGACGGTTGAGGTTCAAGGAGAGTTACCCCCTGTGGTTTGTGACTATCCAAATGTCTTTCCTGATGATCTGTTCGAGTTGCCATTGAGCCGCAAGATAGAGTTTTCTATTAATCTGGTTCCAGGAGCTGCTCTTATATCTATGCCATCTTATCACTTTGCACCAGCTGAGTTGCGAGAACTTAAGGTACAGCTTCAGGAGTTACTTGATAGGGGGTTTATACGCCCAAGTACTTCACCGTGGGGAGCTCCTACTCTTTTTGTTATGAAGAAGGATGGATCCTTGCGATTGTGTATTGACTACTGGAAGCTAAATCAGGTAATGGTGAAGAACAAGTATCTGATGCCGTGGATTGATGATTTGTTTGACTAGTTGAAGGGATCGAGTTGTTTCTCAAAGATTGACTTGAGATCAGGATGCCACCAGCTAAGAATTATGGACGAGGACATAGAGAAGACCGCCTTTCGGACTCGTTATGGTCATTACGAGTTTCTGGTCATGCCGTTCAACCTGACGAACGCTCCTGCTATGTTTATGAGTTTGATGAATAGGATTTTTCATCCATATTTGGATAGTTTTGTGGTGGTGTTCGTGGATGATATTCTTATCTATTCACCCACAAGGGAGGCGCACAAGGATCATCTGCGTATTATTTTACAAACTCTGAGAGAGCATCGCTTGTATGCGAAGTTCGAGAAGTGTGAGTTTTGGATGTCCGAGGTGAGATTTCTTAGACACATGGTGTCGACTGATGGAGTAGCAGTGGATTCATCGAAGACTGATGCAATGATGGGTTGGGAGCGACCGAAGAACGTCTTTGAGATCCGTAGCTTTTTAGGTTTGGCAGGCTACTATCGGCGGTTTGTGAAGCACTTTGCTAGACTTATTGGGAGTGAGTCTTGTGAGTCGGCATTCCAGGAGTTGAAGATGAGATTGACTAGCGCGCCAGTGTTGATCATTCTAGAGAGAGGTTTGGGATATACAGTGTATTGCGATGTGTAACACAACAATTTGGGCTATGTTCTGATGTAGGGAGGTAAGGTCGTAGCCTATGGTTCCCGATAGTTGAAGATATATGAAAAGAACTATCCTACACATGACTTGGAGTTGGCAGCCGTGGTCTTTGCCTTGAAGACATGGCGTCACTATCTTTACGGTGAGCACTTTAAGGTTTTCTCCGATCACAAGAGTTTGAAATACTTGTTTTCGCAGAAAAACTTGTACTTGTGCTAACAACGATGGATGAAGTTATTGAAAGATTATGATTTTGACTTGTAATACCATCTAGGGAAGGCCAATGTGGTGGCTAACGCTCTCAGTGGGAGATCTCATGGGTCGTTAGCTTCTGTGGCTATTCGCAAATGGGACATGCTTGGAGAGGTAGGAGAGTTTGATCTGTGTCTCAGGGAGACATCGAGGGGTGCCACTTTGTTTTTGGTAGTTTCACGACCTGCATTGATTGCGCTGTGCTAGAGGTCCAGTAGACGGATCATGAGGCTCAGATGATACGAGAGCGTGTTGCTAGTGGAGAGGACACAGTGGGATGGGTTATGAGGTCAGATCAGGGTTTGAGATTAGCTGGGAGATTATTTGTACCAGAGGCATGCCGTGCTGAGATACTACATGAGTGCCATCATTCACGTCTTGTAGTGCATCTAAGAGGCGCGAAGATGTATCACGATCTGCATCGTCAGTTTTGGTAGACGAGAATGAAGAGGGATGTGATCCGATTCATTTCTCGATGCCTTACCTGTCAGCAGGTAAAGGAAGAACACCAGAGACCGACAGGATTGTTACAGTCTTTGCCTATATCAGAGTGGAAATGGGAGAACGTTACGATGGATTTTATATCAGGACTTCCTCGATCGCCGAAGGGACACGACGCTGTATGGGTTGTGGTTGATAGGTTGACGAAGTCTGCACACTTTCTCCCCATTTGTGTGAAGGATTCGATAGACAGACTGAGTAGATTGTATGTAAGAGAGATAGTCCAGTTACACGGAGTGTCAGTGTCTATTATTTCTCACCGAGACCCGCGCTTTACATTGCGCTTTTGGTAGAGTCTTCAGGAGGCTTTGAGGACGAGTTTGATGTTCAGTACTGCTTTTCACCCCCAGACGGATGGTCAGTCTGAAAGGACCATACAGATACTGAAGGATATGTTGAGGGCCTATGTACTTGATTTTTGGGGTTCTTGGGAAGATCATCTACCATTGGCAGAGTTTGCATACAACAACAATTATTAGTCCAGTATTGGGATGGCAGCATATGAGGCTTTGTATGGTAGGTCGTGTAGGCCACCAGTGTGTTGGACAGATGTGGGAGAGGCCACAGTCTTGGGACCCGACTTGGTCCGGGAGACGATTGAAAAGATTACAGTGATTCGCCAACGCCTAGTGACAGCTCAGAGTCGCCAGAAGAATTATTTCGATCGGAGGAAGAGACCTTTAGAGTTTGCAGTTGGGGATCACGTATTTTTTAAGGTCTCGCCACGCAGAGGTTTGACGAGGTTTAGCCATAGCGGGAAGCTATCACCGCGCTTTATTTGCCCCTTTGAGATCCTAGAAAGGATTGGTGAGATAGCATACCATCTGATTTTGCCACCTCAGTTGGCGTCTGTGCATAATGTATTTCACGTTTCTATGCTTCAGAGGTATAAACCTGACCCTTCACATGTTCTGGATTGGGCCGAGTTGCGGGTTGTTGAGGATGTCACCTATAAGGAGCGTCCAGTGAAGATTCTAGACACGAAGGAGCAAGTGTTGAGAGGGAGAACAATTGATTATGTCAAGGTCTTATGGCTTCATCAGAGGATTGAAGAAGCGACGTCAGAGCTTGAGTCTGGGGTTCGTGCTAGATACCCGGAGTTATTTACCTCGTGACGTTACAGTGAATTTCGGGGACAAAATTCCTTGAGGGGGGGAGAGTTGCGAAACCCGGTTTCGTTTCTTTTTTTTGTGATATATACAAATTCGACGTGTTCATTTTTTTTGGCTTTAGCATGTTTATATGCTATTTGATACATGATCGAGTTTAAATATGCATGCGGGGTTGGTTCTAGGGGTCGTTGGGAGTTGAGGTGCAAATTTCAAAAATTCAAAAAAAAGATACTTTGGAGGCCTATAAATATCTGGCGTTAGATATTTTCAAAAGATATTTTCAAACTTCTCAACTAAGTTTGCTCTTTTTTCTCTCTACTTCTCTCTAACTTCTCGGGGGCCCGGGGCTCAATTTTTAACAATCCAACTGCCGATCCTTGTTATTGGCACGGTGGTCTACGCATTCATCTGGATAGAATTTTATTCCAGCGAAGTTCAATTTTACACGTGGATCGAGACGTCGAGTTTTTAACTCACCGAGGTAGGATTCTCGACTCTATTGTCTTAAAGGGATACTACGTGTAATCGTGTATAGTTTTACCGTCTTAAAATGCATGAAAAAGTGACTTATGTTTTGATAAATCGAGTTTTTAGTTTAAAATCATTTTTTGTCGTTTCGGTTGGATGGAATCGTATTTCGAGAGTTTCTTTTGAGGTTTTGGGGTTAAGTTTGGGCGTGTGTATGTCCGAGGGTGTTGAATGGGATTTCTGAGGCTTCGATTCGAGGTTTGGAGGCTGAAACCGAAGCTCAAAAACAGTTTTTGGGCAAGGTCAGTTGACTAGATTTTAAAGATCAGTCGACTAGATCATATATTTGGGAGGTCAGTCGATTGACTTTCTTCTGTTTTGATTTTTTTGGCTTTCTAGTGTGTTTTCAGTCAACTGGGGGCTGAGGGACAGTCGACTGAGGATCTGGACAATTTTGAGATTTTTTTTTGTTTTTTTTTTTGAGATTGGCTTTCCTCGAGTGGTTTTAACTGATGGAATTGTGAGGTCTCGCATTTTGGATACGTTGATATCCATAGTTCTCGAAAGGTGGTTTTGAAAACGGAGGTTTGCGAAAAACTTGAAAATGTGTTTTGTTTTGGAGGTTTGGAGCTAACCCTTGGGGTTGAGTCTCAGCTTTTAAAACGTTTTGATGGTAGTATGTTTTTACATGCTAGTCGATCTCTATGTTGATGGATTTTGGATCTTTTTATATACATGTTGATGTATAACTGTATAACTATTTTACGATTTTTCGTAGTTGAGCTACGTACTATTTTTGAATGATTCATAGATGTACCATAGCAGTGTTCTGAGTGCTTCTTCCCTCGATCGTGGCAATCCGTAAAGAGCATTGGGTGCTTCTTCCCTCGGTCATGGCAATCCGTAAAGAGCCGGTTGCCCTTGTGTGTGGCTGCGTTGTTGTAACTTCATATAGAACTTGTCATTACCTAGCAGGTCTTAAGTGATTTAGGGATAGATAATGGGCAGGAGTCTATAGTTATTGCCTTTGTCTTGAGTAGACAGAGTCAGTACATAAGTTTTATTTTATCTTTTTCCACGGTTGTGTGTTCCGAGTCAAAAATTGCATCTTGATTACTGTTTTCCCTTAACTATGACAGATTATTTGCACAGTTGCAATGCATGGTTTTAAGGATAGAAAACCTTTTTTAAACTCCTGTGATTAGTCAGCTCATACTATATGATTGCATATCCTGCTTTACAGCTTTATAATCTGTTCCTATTGGGCTTCGGCTCACGATGTAGGATTTTGTGAAAACCTTTTTCAGGTGTAGATGAGCACGCGGAGTTGACCTAGATGCCCTTGGTGGCGGAAGATTTGCTGTAATTTTTCTTATTTTTGAGGAATGTAGTCTTACGTGCGATGCTTGTTTCTGAATGCGAGTTTTGTACGCCATGAGGCAATATATTTTATGCATGTATGGAACTGTATGTTTACTGTTTATGATTGATAAACCCTTGGTACTCTTTTATCCAAATGCTGTATTTTTGGGTTGATGGTTTTGCAACTGAAAATCTTATTTTCATAAACAGTGTTTTGGTGGGCTTTTACCTGACCTTGGAGTTTGGAGCGTGACAAGCGAGCTCGATTGGCATGGTCGAGCAAGCGCCAACTGTCATAAATTCAAGTCATTGACATTAACTGAGGAGACATTCCCAAAATCGAGGCACAACCAACGTCGTACGCATTAAATGCGACGTGACAATCCAGCTTGTGGGTAAACATAAGGCCACCCAGGGAATGAAACGTGGCAAACACAGTCAATATACATACAGATTGTCCCATCAAGGAATAACACGTCTACTTTGGCAGTTAATGTGCCCAATCATCTTTAAACCGAACAACGTTTTGACTTCACATCACCCCGTCGTAGCTCGGTAGCTCAGTAGCTCGGGAGCTCGAGCAACAACAAGGTGATGGGGGCAATTAAGGGAGGTCATATATTAACCATGCACAGCTGGAGTCCATGTGAAGCATGATGCAGCTCCATCGCGTCATCTTGCTAACCTCACTATCATTTTGCATCTTGGGCAAGGATGACCTAGCCTGGCAAGTATGGGCTAAGCTCCCATAGCCAGGGCCAAGATCTCATGGTGTGCCCGAGCTCTATTGAGGTAGAGCCTTGGGCCTAACTCTAGAGGACAAGGCCTATAACTAGGGTCCCGAAGATGAAATCTCAGCAAGTGTGAGCTGAGCTATGTGTATCAGGATGCCTTGAAAACCAAGCCCAGGGATAGGTATGTGGTTATCTGGATCCATGAAACGCTTATCAAGAGTTGGAGGAGTGTCAGTGGTAGTTGGACCAACCCTAGAGCTTGAGTGTCAAGAAGGGTTGACTTGCCCCAGGTAGGGCCTGAGGAGCAAGTGGGCAAATTGACATGACAAAAGGAATGGGTTAGTAAGCATAAAGAAATGATTATATTGATTAGTCACATCAAGCTCATTTAGCTAAGGAATGCAAAAGGATGATTACCTCACTTGCTCGGGTTGGGTCGGGTCAGGCCAACCAAACAGGTCAAGTACATCATACTCTATAAATAGCCAATGAACCAAAGGGCAAAAGTATGCTTTCTCATTTCACTAGGCAGAAATTCTGTCAATTTGAATACTCTCTGTTCTCTCTCTAAGTAAGTTCTAACTTCACCATCGGAGAGTCCACCAGTACAAGCACTGACGGGTATCTCACCCCTACTTGTGTAGGCGCACGTGGATGACATCTCGAATCAAACTAACCAGTATGGACGGGACACGTAGATCACAATCTTAATCCTCTACAATACCTATATATATATATATATATATATATATATATATATATATGTTGGAATTCGCCATATCTAAGAATATGATAACTACTATATAAGGCATTTAGTGTAAGATTCAAAGATATAATATATCATTTGGTCCAATAATTTTTTTTTAACTCCCCATTGGGTCAAATTGGACCAAAATAATCTTACTACTCTTTACACTTATCTATCCATCTCAACATTTTTGCCATCTCCAGCAATTGCAAAGAGCCATTAGCAACGAATGTCGACAACTGCCAGCAACCATTATTGACTACTTCGTGCAAACTTCTAGTTAATATATACCTCCAAAGACTTTCTAGCAACTTTCGAACAACTCTTAATCAGAGGTAGTTTTAGCTATTTGAATAAATAAAAAATGAACATTTGCTATTTTGTATTGTAGTGGCGAATGGGGCGATGACAGTAGATATAACATGAGTTTATCTATTATGTGTGGCTAGGTGGTGTTGGAGCAAGCAGAAATAAATTTCTTTGATTAAAATATAACTAATAATGAAATTAATCAACTCTGTGTAGATAATACTGGAACGAACAATAAATTTTATATGTTTCATGGGTCATCGAAAAAGTCATCGAAATATATACCATTGAAGGTTGCCAAAAGCAATCATCGAAAGGTTACGGAAAGCAATAACTGATGGTCGTCAAAAAATTGCCGTCGATAGCTGTCGAAATTGAAAGGGCTAATTAGATGGCGATAGGTGTGTATTAAGTAATTAGAAGGGTGTGTACGTAATAAAGACAATTTTGTCTATAAAATTACTTAACATTAAATTAGAAAACCATAGTGTCACACCCCAATTTGGGACATGATTGGCCGTGAACAAAATATTATTATTTGTGGAAGACGTAAGCCCATCAAAAGTAATAACAAACCTAACACGAGAACAGTTCAAAATATAAAGCTCATGATTTAATTTTAAATGTTAAAACACAAAATATAAAAGCTTAAAAATAAACGATATTTTTAAATTCTAATGCGATAAGCTAACAGCATACTAGTTTTTTTTTTTTTTGGTAATTGACAGTACATTATTTATAAACAAAAAATAATCAGACTCATATGCTGGGTGAAATTTTAGAGGCATACTCTTGACACTTAATCTCACCCAACATTCTCTCTCAGCGCACTGTTGCCGCTGCTCTGTGATCTTGAGAAATTGATTTCTCTAATCCTAATATGCTGCCACCGAATCTCCAATCTTTGGGGAATTGATTTTTTCTTTCGCAGTATTATAGCCATCGAACCCCTTAGGGGCTTTATATAGACCAGCCTATTTAGGCTATTGGCAAATCAAAAAATTTCTTAACAAGTTAAAAATTCTAAAAACATAAGGGTTCTAAAACTCTAGTAAATTAAGACTTCCAAAATAATAAGGGTTCTAAAAATCCACCCGGCAACTAACTATTTTTTTTTCTTTTTCTTAATTTTTTTTAATAGAATTCTAATCCTAATTTAATTGTATTAGACTCCTAATTTAATTGTGTCATCCCAAATGGAGCGGACACCAATAAACTCCCCCTTCGCCACGTGTGGGGAGATCTATCATACCAACTGCCTCACTACAAAAATTATGCTTCTCTATGAGTAGAGTATTTGTTATCATATCAGCACCATTCTGATCGATATAGATCTTCTCTAACTGTAATAACTTTTCTTCCAACACATTCCGAATCTAGTGATATCTCACGTCAATGTGTTTTGACCGTGAGTGGAACTGTGGGTTCTTGCTCAAATGAATAGCACTTTGGGTATTACAGAAAAGTGCATATTTATCCTGTGTCAACCCCAACTCTAATATAGTAACATCTTCATCCATAGCATCTGCTTGCAACCTTTTGCTACTGCTATATACTTGGCCTCTGTGTTGGATAGTGCAACGCACTTCTACAATTTGCTCTGCCAAGATATTGCTCCCCCTGCAAATATAAGCATGTATCCTAATGTAGATTTTCTTAAATCAACATCTCCTGCCATGTCAGCATCTATGAAACCTTCTAACTAAGGCTTGCCTAGACCAAAGCATAAACATGCTCTGGAAGTACCTCTGAGGTACCGAAAGATCCATTTCACTGCTACCAAGTGATCTCTTCTTAGATTTGATAGAAATCTGCTCACCACGCCAACTGCATATGCTATATCTGACCTTGTATACACCATTGCATACATTACACTCCCAACTACGGACGAATAAGGAACCTTTTTCATCTTTGCCTTGTCTTTCTCACTTGCCGGACTTTGTTGTGAACTGAGTCTGAAATAACTAGCAAGTGGAGTACTTACATAATTAGCCTTGTCCATATTAAACCTCTAAAGTACCTTTTCAATACACCTCTCTTGTAAAAGTCATAGTCTGTAATTCTTCCTATCCCGGGTGATCTTCATACCAAGTATCTGCTTAGCCAGTCCCAAATCCTTCGTTGCAAAGGATTTACTCAACTCTCATTTAAGTTTCTAAATCTTGCTCATATCGTAACCTATGATCATCATATCGTCCACGTATAGCAACAATATAATGAAGTTATCTTCTACAAATTTCATTAGGAACACATAATGGTCTGAAGCGGTCTTCTTGAACTCGTGTTTGGCCATGAAATGATAAAATTTCTTATACCACTGTCGCCATGCCTCCTTCAACCCATATGGACTCTTCTTTAGCTTGCAGACTAGATTCTCCTTGCCTTTGCCATTGAACCCGGGCTGCTCCATGTAAATCTCTTCCTCTAATTCGGCGTGGAGGAAGGCTGTTTTCACGTCCATCTACTCAATCTCCAAATCAAAATTTGCAGCTAACCCCAGAACTATCCGAATGGATGTCATCTTCACAACAGGTGAGATGATTTCTTCAAAATTGATACCTTTTTTCTGACTAAATCCCTTCACAACTAACATTGCCTTGTAACTGGGCTGTGAGTTTCCTTCTTCTATTTTCAGTATGTTGATCCATTTATTCTTCAGTGTTCTTTTACCTTTTAGCAGCTTTACTAGATCATATATTTGATTCTCATGTAGGGATTTCATTTTTTCTTGTATGGCTTTCAGCCACTCGTTTTTCTGTTCGTGTACAACTGCTTCCTGATAACAATTTGGCTCTTCTCCATCCGTGAGCATCAAATATTCAATAGGTGGATATCTTCTAGAGGCTTGACGCTCCCTAGTAGACCTTCTCAACTGTGGTTGTACAGGAGGATTAATGTGAACCTACTCTGTCTGTTCTTCTGGGATAGTACCATCAATTGTAGG
Organism: Heliamphora pulchella; assembly: GCA_032270985.1. NCBI lineage: Eukaryota > Viridiplantae > Streptophyta > Magnoliopsida > Ericales > Sarraceniaceae > Heliamphora > Heliamphora pulchella. The sequence goes on along the minus strand of JAULJZ010136518.1, from coordinate 15,049 downwards.
TGTATCCTCATCAACATCTGCATTATCTAGTGCGCCTCACCCGTCATTACTATGCACGGTAGGTGGAGGGACTGGATCAGTATAAATTAGATATTCTGCATGTGTAGCTAGTTCCTTTTTTATGTTCATGTCTTCTATGGTTTTGTCCTCAAAGATGACGTCGTTTGTGCTTCTGATGATCGTCTTGTCAATAGGATCCCAAAGTCTGTACCCAAACTCTTCTCGGTCGTATCCTAAAAAGATGCATTGTTTTGATTTCTCGTTAAGCTTTGACCTTTCATCTCTAAGAATGTGAACAAATGCTCTGCACCCAAATACTTTCAAGTGCTCGTAAGAGATCTCTTTTCCTGTCCATACCCTGTCTAGCACATCACCCTTAAGTGGAGCTGATGAAGATAAATTTATCAGATTGACTGCTGTCCTTATTGCCTTGCCCTAGAAAATCTTTGGTAATTTTGCATGTGACAACATACATCTGACTATTTCCATGATTATTCTGTTCATCCTCTCTGCCAGTCCATTCTGTCCTCAGTACTTACCACCATTGTCAATCTGGATGCACTTCAATGATCTTCCGGTCTATCTTTCCACACTAGCCTGAAACTCAGGTAGAAGTTCTCTTCTGACTAGAACTTGCATACCTTTGTCACTCATGTGTCTGAGCCGCTTGTGCCATAGCTCAGTGGTGGCGTTCTACTCAACTGTGCTGATCATTCTTATACTAAGTTTTGCCTTCAAAGTGTAGAGATTGGATGTCTTCTTACCCCTTGCAACAATTAGGGACCCCTTGCAAAGTTTTCACTTTCCATCCCCGAAGTGGTTCTTGTAGCCTTCATCATCCAGCTGACTGGTGAGTATGAGATTAAACCTGATCTCTGGTACATATCTGACGTCCTTAAGTACTAATCTACAGCATGTAGTGGTCTCTAGACTGACATCTCCCATTCCCATTATATCAAACATACCTTTATTACCAATTGTGATGTGACCAAAATTTCCGGCTGTATAAGCCATGAAGTATTCCTTACATACGGTGACATGGAAGAAGGCACCAAAATCAATCATCCAACTGGAGTCCTATATAATGATCCTAATAAACCCGTCATCACAAACAATGATGGTCTCGCTTTCATCTGAAGCTTCTGCAACTGTATCCTTCTGATCTTTCTTATCGTCAAATTGCCCTGTTTTTTTTTATCCCTTTTCAGTTTTCTGCGTTCCTTTTACAAGTGCCCTATTTTGTCGCAATAGAAGCGTTTAATCTCCTTCTTGGACTGAGATTTTCGTCTTGACCTGCTTATTGGCCTGTTATTATTGGAAGATTTTCTGTTTGTACTCCCTCCGCCTCTTGTCTGTGACTAAGGCATGTGATTTGGCTATGTTTCCTTGCTCCTTTCGTCTTGCTTCTTCATTGAACATGCTGCCCTTCACCATATCAATGGTGACTTCGTCGTTCGATGCTGAGTTACTGATTATCACAACTAATATTTTCCAACTGTCTGGCAAGGAACTTAATAAAAGTAAGGCCTACAACTCGTCATCCAAAATCATCTTCATAGTAATCAACTGATTGATCAACTACTAAAAGTTACTGAGATGCTTGGCTACACTCCGGCTGTCTTTGTATTTCAGACTCACCAATCGTCTGATCAAAAATGCTTTATTCTGTGCAGTCTTCCTCTCGTAAGTTGACTCTAATTTCTTCAACAATATATAGACATTGGTTTCTTGAGCCATGTGGTGAAAAATACTTTGACCCACCCAAGTATAGATTTGAGCCACTGTGTTTCTGATTATAACCTTCTACTCATCACTAGTAGTTTTTTCTGACTTCTTAATGTCATCTTCAATAGGCAAGTATAAGTCATTAGTGTAAAGGATATCTTTCATCCGCGGTTTTCATATCGAATAGTTTGATGAATTCAATTTAATCATGGCACCAGATGATTCCTTTATTTTAATTAGGCACAAGAACTGAATATATCCGGATCTTTTCTGAACAGAACACTGATTTCATTGTTAGGAAAAATTAAACAAAAATAGCCTGCAGCGGAATAAATATTTTTTCTTCCTTTGTACATAATTAAATGAGATCAACAATAGTAGAATAAAAAAATAATCAAACAAAGAAACTTGTAAGATGCTGATTTTTACTTGAAAAACCCATAAGGAAAAAAACCACGGGATCGAAGTTCGATTCAAAATCTTAACTATATTAAAATAATGAGTTTACACAACTAACTCTCTAGGCATATCTAGAGAATGACAACATTAAGAAGAATATTCTCGGAATAACAAAATATTAAATACGCGTCACTGTAAGGTAGATTTTGACAAAACAAATAAAATCACGTTTAAATTTCACCAGTTGACAATCGATACCGTTGGTTAACAAAAATCAAATGCCGTGAGTATGGCTGTAAAATTTCACGATGATCGTACTTCGTTTGACATCCGATCCATGCACAAAAGTGGGCTGTTTTTCTCACCCAAAATTCTCTCTCGGCGCACTGTTGCCGCTGCTCTGTGACCTTGAGAATTTGATTTCTATAATCCTAATATGCTGCCACCGAATCTCCAATCTCTGCAGAATTGATTTTTGCTTTTGCAATGTTATAGCTATCGAAACCCATTGGGGCGTTATATACACCAACCTATTTAGGCAATTGGCCAATCAAAAAATCACCTAACAAGTTGAGAATTCTAAAAAAATAAGGGTTCTATAACTCTAATAAATTAGAACCACTAAAATAATAAGGGTTTTAAAAACTCACCTTGCAACTAACTCTTTTTTTTCCTTTTTTTTCTTAATTTTATTTTTAATAAAATTCTAATCATAATTTAATTGTATTGGACTCCTATTATAAATGTACCACCCCAAACAGAGGACGAATACCAACACAATCAAAGTTTTTTTTCAGACCATGCGTAACTCAAGACATAAAATTCATGGGTCTACACATATCGCATTTATAGTCGGGATGGCGCTCGTGATTATTTCCGAATTAAGCCGATCTGATTAACATACCTCATCGGATAATCGTACAACTGTTGAGACACTAGAAGCACTCTCCTAGTGGCCAGAGTTACCCACTAAAATATCTTCTAAACTTTTTAACCATCCATAATTTATCTATTTGTATTTAAATCTTGACATATCACCAGGAAATTTCAAAATCGTTATAAAACATATAAAATACTCTAACAATTATCAAACATTTATTTTGAAAATATACATGTCATACATAGATTTCTTGAATAATTATTAAGAAAAGAGTATTTTCAATAAAAATATATTGCATGCAAAATTACTCACTTTGCGTCCGAAGAATACATAAATTAATTGCCACCTAATTATACCATTCTAAAAGAATTATTAATAATTGACATCAATCCCAATTTTGACTATTTAAGTTATACTTAGAACTCCCCACTTCCTAGTTCTTTATAGTATTTAATTTTTTCTATGTTATTATTACCTTTCATCTATAATAATTTTTAATTCTATTTAATATGTGGTATTTAACATTTAATTAAAATAGGACCATTAATTATTTCAATATACAATCAAGGAAAAAATTATTAAATTATTATGATAATTGGATCATGTTTTATAGTTGATTTGATCAATATATATATATATATATATATATATATACACACACACACACATATTCTTTTATATATCATTAATATTTTTTTCTATCATCTTTAAAGATATTTATTTTTTATTTAATATTTAATATTTATTGACATTAAAACTATTAATTATCTCCATTTAGATTCGAACTATAACGTACTAAAATATTACGATTATTGAATCAAATTACACCATTGATCTTATTAATTAACTACTTAAATTTATATTTTTTTTTATTACTTAATTTATATCAATATTTTAGAATACAATCTCACTAAAATAACTAAAAAAATAAATTCTATATTTTTTTTATGACGAAAAAACCACCTCAAAGCAAAGCTTTTTAAACTCACTCCTAATGAGTAAGTCTCTAAATACCTACAATCACTCGCAAATTATATGTATCAGTTTAGTCAAGGCACTTTCAGCGAAAGGCGAACACAATACTTTTGAGTTTACGTTTAATTCTAGTGACAACCTTAAATCGCTAAGCTACCTTAACAAATTAAATACTACATATTAAAAAATATAATAATATACTCTTTCTACTATAAAAAAAACTTATCCAATTGAGCCAAATATACTAAAGTGCATTGTAGCATTAGTAAGTGTGCAACACTAAAACGTTGCCTAGAGGCCATTAACCTCGACAGGTTTTTTCTTTTCGCTTGTGTTTCCTTTTTCCGATCTTCGGCCTTTTCTTTCTCTCTCTCTCTCTCTCTCTCTCTCTCTCTCTTAATATTTATTTTTCTTTTGATAACTCCCTCATCTTAAAAACTCTCTACTAAATTCTATCACTCTATCATTTTATCAAAATAATTTAAATTAAATTTTAAAATCATCTCTAATTTTAATATATATTATTTTTCTATACAATTAAAGTTGTTGATTAATTAATTTATTTTTTTCTTAAAAATAAGCTACAAAAATTGGGATATCACACGTAGCTCATAAAATTTTTAAAACAATCAACTTAAGGGCACAAAAAATTAAGGTTGAATAAATGCAAGATCTAATAATTGTACCTTTTGACTAATTGTTCCTTAATATGTACTCTATATAATAGTTGAGTTTGGTAGATGTTGGGACAAATAAAATATAGTCCATATTCAGTTCACTTATATTCTCCTAAAGTTGCATTAATAAGAAATTATTTTTCTTATTTGATTTTCACTAAAATAATATATCAAGACTAACAACATAAACAAATAAAATACAACCACAAAAGACATGCAAATTTAATGTGAAAAACCCCAAAGGTATTTAGGAGAAAAACCACGTGCCCATGACTGATAAGAAAATAAGCACTATGAATGAAGTTTTGATTACAAGAATTCTTATGATAACAAGTTGAATCTACAACTTATAGACGTATTATATGTTAGGGCAAACTGTCAAGATTTTAACATTATATCTATGATTTTAATCAAAAATTATCCAGACGAGTAAACGCCAAAACAAGCTTCAAATTAAAACTTTTGATATCGAATAATCAAAATAAAATCCGATAATACTTTTAAAGATAGTTTTAAGATTATATCTTTTGAAATCTAGTAGGATGATTTCAGTTGCTGTAATTTTTAGTCAACGATCCACCGCAGTTTTTGACTTCTAGTCAAATCTCCGACACAAATCTTCTGTTATATTTTCAAATTCTAAACACGAACAAAGTGTCGGTTTTGATCTATCGTGTTCTGCAAAACCTTCTTGATTAGACTTAGGATTTTCAGAGAATATGAAAACTCTAGCCACCAAATTACTGACTAAATAATATGAATTTTTGCATCAGGTTTTATAACAACATATAAATAGATTACATTAGAGACCTGTGGAGTAAATATGACTTGAGTTTTCAATGTAATTATGAAAATCCACCTCAACCCAGAAGCAATTTCATGAAAACATTAATTATAATTCATTTTATTAAATAATTATAATTGCACTCCCAACCATATTCTCAAAACCAAGTATTCAAACTCATGTTATTAAATATTTATTTATTCTCACCATATTGAGATTCTCGATATCCGTCGACTAAATTAAATTACTGACAATTATATTTAATCAGCTTCTGAAATAAATTTTTCAAAATATTTCGCTTAACTTATTTGACTGCCGGATAATTAAATCCACTTCCAGGGTTTGACTCGGTCAAAACTTATAAACTTTCTTAAGAGGGTATCGTTAATCCCGATCATTCGGGACGTGAATTCCGTCAATAATTAATATTCACCATATAATCAATATCATTATCCAACTCACCGGCATTATAGACCTATAAAAACTCACACCCTTTAATAAATCAAAATAACGAATATTAAATATACGTGAATAATTAATTATTTCAGAATTAAGAGTATAAGCACTCATAATAACCATAGGGTATGAATTTATTTATATAGTCAGTAAAAAATTAATTATCCCAACGTGATCATGTTCAATACACGTAAAGTGTACTAACACAGTGAGTCAGAACAACAGACGACGCTATTATCTGTTTTTCATAGTCAAGACAAGTCTACTAAAACCCTGTGCTGCAGTCGTACCAATGATTTGTTCAATTCCATCTAAACTGTAAACCAAAAACTTATATTTCACAAGAACTTTTAATTTAATCTTTCATGTGCAAGCCAAACTCTATACACTAGATTAAATACTATGTAGAATAAAAAATACCTATGCACAACATTAAGTAAATAATAAAACGCATACATCGCTCATTAAGATTCTTATTAAATGAAAAAACTAATTTTATTAAGAAATAAAATTAAATAATAAAATTTAAAAAATATAATTTTTAATATACAACCCTAACATTATAATCGTACCGAATCCACATGCACCAAATTGTGCTTGACTGCCAACAAAATTCACTTCGGATTTCATATCTTGAGAATCCACTCAACATCCAACAAGAATTAGCAAAAAGATGAAAGTATAATACATGATGATCTTCTTGGATGCCTATTAATCTAATTGGTCATCAAGCGAGTAGTGAACAAGACTCCTAAAGTACTTGTTCTTCAAAGTACTTTGCTACTTGAGAGGTTCAATACGTTAAAAGCCTTGCGGCTTCTGTAACCCTTGCTGCATTAAAAGAAGACTCGTGAAACAGACCAATCGATTGGTCTCAATCGGTGAACAATCCTTTTCGATCTGTGCATCAGGCAATCATGAGTCATTTGTAGGATTTTCACACACTGATCGATCAGTCTTCCACCGTTTGATCAGTGATCGATCTGAAGTGATCTCTTAGTCCAGCGGTTAAAACAGGCCTATAGTAAAATTTTAAACCGATCAATCGACCTTTTCACCAACATATCAGTTATTCATCTTAAGTGATTTTACATTACTGTAGTAACTTGAACCAAAATACAAAAATCTCATATAAATAGTTCCACGAGATACAGTTTGACAAAAGATTAATAAAAAAGTGAATTGAACTTAGGTTTTTCATCACGAAATAGCCAAAACAAGAAAGGGATAAAAATATAACAATTGCAACTAGAACTCCACATGCCAGTGTCCCTAAAAGCCAAAAACCATCATAGTTGTGTTACCTGTTAGGTTACACTTACTGGAAACTTGTCTGCAATTGTCTAATGCTCACTCAATAATTAAAAAAAAATACAAAAGCCAAAGATTTGGGTTTGATGAAACCCAATTGTTTTACAAATCAGCCTCCAAAAAAGCTTGTGATAAGCCCAAATCAGACTGTATCGATATAAGTAGCTTGTGATAAACTTAACATCCTTTACTTGTGATCTCACCAAAGCTTGATCCCTAGGATGTGAATGGTTTCTCCCAAGTCTTTCATATCGAATTGGCCGGATAACCAAACCTTCAATGAAGATAACACCCCCACATCGTTTTCAATGAGCAAGATATCATCTACATAAAGTACTAGAAATACCACCACGCTTTCATCACGCTTCTTGTACACACATGACTCGTCAGGACATTGATCAGAACTATAAGACTTAATGGCTTGATCAAATCGAGTGTTCCAAAATCTAGATGCCTACTTAAGTTCATAAATAGATCTCTTAAGTTTGCACAACATGTGCTCATCGCCTTTTGGTATGAAACCATCTGGTTGTACTATATAGATACACGCATCAAGACTTCTATTAAGAAAATCTGTCTTGACATCTATTTGTCACATTTTGTAATCGATATGAGCTGCAACGGATAAGAGAATCCGGATAGACTTAAGCATAGCTACCGATAAAAAGGTCTTATCATAATCGATCCATTCTTTATTAGTAAATCCTTTTATAACAAGCCTAGTTTTGAGGGTTTTCACATTTTCGTCTGCTCCTCTCTTCCTTTTGTAGATCCACGTGCATCTGATGGGTTTTATCTTTTCGGGTGATTCTACAGGTTCTCAAACTTGATTAGAGTACATAGACTCCATCTCTAAATTTATAGCCCTTTTCCATATTTCTGCATCTTTATCTTGGAGTGCTTCGTTGTAGTTATAGGGTTCAATGTTAGTTCTAGGCAACCTAAGAGGAGGATGAATTGAGTTTTAAAACGATACTAACGATTTTAAAAATATTTTCAAAAATCTTTTAATATCATAAATAATTATAGCAAGTACAATCAAGGAATAAGGTAATGCAAATATTAAAGAGGTTATGGAGAGAGAAATTGAATCGGACTCTGAGATTTATAGTGGTTCGGCTTCTTCCAAAGCTACGTTCACTCCCCAAGACTCTCTTTAAGAATTTTTACTAATGTAGAATGTTTACGGGTGCATTCAAAACCTTTACAACATCAAAACAATCCTACAAAAAACACGTCCCTATTTTTCTTCTCATCTCTTGAGTTCTTCTATGTTGAGAATTACTTACGCACTCAAAGGATGAAGGGTGACTCACCCTTAGATACAATATATGAGATATTATAATGAAAATCACTCACTCTCTTTACAAAATGATTGGCAATAAATAAGGAGTAAAGAGATGAGAAACAAGAGCTGGAGTTATGAGTAATAAACGAGAGCTTGAGATATTTGGTATTTGATTCAAGCAATACAACAGTAAATATAATTCTCCAGTTGTTTAAATGCTTCAATAGTAACTCCTTATATAGGCTCTTGAAGATTCATGACCGTTTGAAGTAGGTTGGAGCAATAAATACCAAAAATTCAATCGTTAAACTTAGCCTTGTAATTTGAATTTCTGTCGCAGGTATCGACACAAATGGTTTTGGGCCGACACAAATCTTCTAGGGCTTGGTTCTTTAAGTGATTAGGTCAACTCAAATCTTCGTTGGTATCGACACAAATTTATGCATCATTCTCTCCAACATAACGGTGTCGACACAAATGCATTTGGTGTCGACTCTTTTTGTACTTTAGCTTTCTAGGAGAGTCTTTTTGTGTTGACTCAAATTGCCCTTTGTGTCGACACGAAAAAGTGCAAGAACTCTTAGTAATTTTGTGTCGACTCATTTTAGCTTTGGTGTCGATTCAAAATTCTACAGGCAGTCTTGGTAGATTTGTGTCGACTCATCTTTAATTGGTGTCAACTCCAAATCTCCGAATGACCAAAGTGAAGAATCACTTGGTGTCGACTCATTCTAGTGCATAGAGTCTCGGTTCTTTTGTGTCGACTCAAAATTCAATTTGTGTGGACTCAAAATGGAATACCTAAAACATCTTAGACAAACATGTTAAGGTGTTGACTCAATTGTTCAAAGGTGTCAGTACACTTGAAAGATTTAAGCATTCTTTGCCTTAAGGTGTTGACTCAATTATCAATTTGGGTTAACACAAAATATTCTTTGACAAAAATACTTAAGTGTCAATCCATTTGAGAGATGAGTCAACTCATATGGCAAAAGGTGTCAACTCATTTGTTAATTAGTGTCAACACTACCTTTTTGGAAATAACGAACAATATCTTTCTAAATCAATTTTACTTGGAAAATGATTTATTAAAATCATCAAAATCTAAATAAAAAAGCTCTTGAGCTTACAATTTCCCCGTTTTAATTGATTACAACATTTTTTAGAAAATATTTAAAAAGATTTTCAACAAAAGTTCTCCCCTTATCGTTATGTATTTAACAAGTTATGCAGTTAAATCAACATGGCATATAATGACAATAAAAGCCACAAGTTTATAAGAATTTGCAAATGAATTCAGAAGCTTTATGAATTTATTAAAAATTGGGTATCAAATAAACTTAGGCATGCAATATAATCAAGAGATTCAACATATATGAGTTTGTGTAAGCTCAATTTCTCAAAGACATAATTATTTCAATACACAACACAACAGAAATAGAAGGCATGGTGCAAATATGATGTCATACATAGCCATTAACAATTAGAAATGTTTAGCCAATCACATTTATAAAAACAAAACAAAAAAGGAATGTATGTTTGTTAGATACAACTTCTCCTTCACATCAAAACACACAAACTACTGAAAAGTTTTCTTCAAAAATTTCATACGTTATTTTCCCTTTACTTTCCTTCACTCATTTTCTTCGCCCCTTTTGGAATCATCAAAATTCGCATCAGGGGTTATCCATGATTTCTCAAAATTTCTTCTTCTCCTTAGATTTTTGCTTTCGCGCAGAAACTTTCTCTTTGGAAGATTGTGCTCGTTTATCTTTCTTTTCTGCTGCTGCCATGGCATCAAGAGTGGTAGCGAGGGCCAAGTCTGCTTCACATTTTAGTCTTGTAGCTTTTTCTTCCTTTGTTTCATTGGGCTTGAATTGTGTAGCCTATGCTTGCTTGAGCCATTGGAGATGTTCTTCGACTTTTTTGAAATCTTCTTGAACAATAATCACGACTCCCTCATTATACTCTTTTCTAACTTACTGGAGAATGGCATTGTTTGTATTAACAATGGAGACAATGCTGTCATCCATTGTGCGGCACAAAGATCTCCTAGCATCAGTAGCACGTTCAACCTCTTTCCTTAAGGAACGGTGGGTTTTGTCTAGATGTTTGACTTTATCAGAATGGTTAGAGATGATGTGATGAAGATCAAAGAAGTCTTGGTCAACTTTTGCTTGAAAGTTTGTCAAGAAAAAGGATAAATCCTTGACAAGAGAGGTGATTTCAAACAGATCAAGAGGAGGACCAGCAGAAGATGTAGATGTATGAAAAGGATGAGGAATAGAAGAGGGACCAACATGAGGTCCAGAGGATGTAAGTACATGGGCACTAGGATCATAAGGAATGGGAGATATGTCACGAGGTGGAGGAAGAGGATGAGGATTTCTGCTTGAGGTGGGGGTACCACGACGAGTTGTAGTCCAAACACCGTCAACATTAGCAATCGACATATGCTTAAGGGTAGAATTACCAAACAAATCATGCTTAGAAAAGGCAACAACCTTTTCCTCAGATAGATTAATACCAAAATGTTTAAAAAATTTTATAAAAAACATCGCATGAGGGAGAGACGAATTTGATTTCCTATGCGATTGAAGCAGAGATGAAGAGAAAATCGAGATCAAGAGCTTTCTTCTCAAGAATGCACCACATAACAAAAACATGCATATACGTGACATCCCCAAATTTTTCCAATTGAGGTAGAAAAATATGGTTCACAATATGATGTAAGATTCTCATTTCGGGTTTAAGGGAGTTGGCTTTCAAAGGTTTTGAGGGATCAATTTTCTCAACCTCAAAGATTTTCTTTACAGCATCATGGAAGGAAAAACCTTCGATTTCAATGTTTCTCTTTGTTGTTTTACATGACACATACAAATCTCCCACAGGAACGTCAAGGATTTCATCAAGAAGGCGAAGGGGTCAAATGAATCTTGACACCATTCACCCAAGTGGTGATAGTGTTGTCAGGAATGGTGGAAATGTGGATGTGTGCATAAAAGAGTTTTACGAGGGTTGGGTAGTGTGGGTCACGAGTTTGGAGAAGCCTTTCCTAACCCAGATCAGAAAACCAAGTAGCAAAACTCATCTCAATAGAATTAAAATACCCAAAATCTATAGAGCGGCCCGGGATTACCTTTGGGTTTGCAAAGGATTTAAAATACACACCCTGGTACTTGTTGGATTGGAACATCAGTGCTTCAACCATTCCAATAGCCGTCACCAAATTCGTCGTCGTCATCGGAGTCAGGGTCGTCGATGTCTTCTTATTCTTTTGTGCCCTAGGGTTTGATGATCCTTCGTCGCTGGTTCGTTTACTTCCCTTGTCCATAGTTCGAGCGGTCATAGTGATCGAGAAAGTTAATCGAATGAGGGAGGCGAGATAGAGTTGACATGATTTTTTGAATGGGAAAAAATCGCGGGGGACGAACAGTTTTAGAGAGAGAGAGCAAAATGGCACGAATTTGAGGGACCGACACCTTTTAAATAGGCAAAAAGATTTGTGTCGACACAAATGGTGTTTGAGTCTACACATTTCTTCACGAGTAAGGGGTGTCCAAAGAAAGAATTTGTGTCAACACTTTTCAAGTAGGGTCGACACTTCCGGCCAATTGAGTCGACACGTTTAAGCATTGGGTCAACTCAAATTTACCGAGAGCAAAAAGTCGAGATTGAGTCAACACTATATAGAGTTGGGTCGACACTTTTCTAGTAGTGTCTCTTTTATATAGCTTTGAGTAAGTTCAAACACACATGTGTCGACACTTTGTCAAGTAAGGTCGACACGTTTCACACATCAGTATAGAATAAAAAAAGCATTAAAATGTATTGAACAGACATGGTTAGTATGACATTTTAATAATCAATTAGGAGCACATAACATACCAAGTTATCTTCTTATATAGCATATTCTTTCTTCATTTAATAGTTTAGTGAATATATCAGCAAGTTGATAATCTATGCCTACGATTTCAAGTTCAATGTTACCCTTTTGTACATGATCTCTAATAAAGTGATGTCTAATCTCAATGTACTTTCTTCTTGAGTGTTGTATAGGATTCCTGAATATATTAATGGCACTAGTGTTATCACATTTGATAGAAATATGATCTAAGCAAAAATCATAATCTTCTAGTTGTTGTTTTATCCGAAGAACTTGTGCACAACAGCTACAAGTTGCTATGTACTCAGCCTCAGCAGTAGATAAGGCTATTGAGTTTTGTTTCATACTAAATCATGAGATTAATAAGTGTCCTAAGAATTGACATGTTCCACTTGTACTCTTTCTATCCACTTTACATCTGGCAAAATCAGCATCAGAACAGCCAAATAACTAAAAGGATATTCCTCTAGTATAGAACAATCTTAGGTTTAGTGTACCTAAGAGATATCTAAAGATGCGCTTAATGGCGGTTACATGTGATTTTTTAAGATTAGATTGAAATCTAGCACACATGCAACTACTAAACATAATATCTGGGCGACTAGCAGTTAAGTATTGTAGAGATCCAACCATACCTCTATAATGTTTTTCCTCTACTACTTTACTATTTTCATCTTTGTCAAGCTTTGTTGTAGGACACATTGGGATTCCCATAGGTTTTGCTTTTTTCATATCAAATCTCTTCAATAAATTCCTTGTGTACTTGGCTTGATTGATGTAGATTCCTTCTTAAGTTTGTTTGATTTGAAGTCTAAGTAAGTAGTTGAGCTCACCCATCATACTGATCTCAAATTCTCCCTGTATACCCTTAGCAAAGTCCTTACAAAGAGATTCATTGGTTGAGCAAAAATAATGTCATTTACATATATTTGGATAACTAACATATCTTCTCCTTGAGACTTAATGAAAAGAGTAGTATCAATTTTTCATCTTGAAAAATCATTTTCAATCAAGAATTTGTTAAACCTTTCAAACCATGTTCTAAGTGCTTACTTCAAACCATAGAGAGCCTTGGTAAATTTGTAAATATGGCTTGAAAAATCAGGATTTTCAAAGTTAGGAGATTGTTTCACAAAAACTTCTTCCGAGATAGAACTATTTAAAAAGGCACTATTGACATCCATTTGATAGAGTTTGAAATTTTTAAAGTATGCAACATCCTAATGGCTTCAAGTCTAGCTACAAGAGCAAAAGTCTCATCAAAATTGATGCCTTCTTTTTTATTGTAACCTTGGGCTATTAATCTAGTTTTGTTCCTAAGAACTACTCTATTCTCATTCATTTTGTTTTTAAAAATCTATTTTGTACCGATGATGGAGTGTTCCTTAGGTCTTGGGACTAAAGTCCAATCCTTATTTATTTCAAATTGGTTAAGCTCTTCTTGCATAGCCAAAGTCCAAAACTCATCGTTTTTAACTTTCTCAAAATATTTTGGTTCAGTCTGGAAAAGAAATACTAAATTACCACAAATATTATGTAGAGAAGATCGAGTTTTGATACCTTGAGATGGGTCACAAATGATCAAGTCCTTTTGATGACCTTGAGCATACCTCCATTCTATTGGCAAATTTGAATTTTTTTGATTTAAGGGTCCAACAGTCAATTGAATTTCATCTAGTTGAGAATTTGAAGCTTCCTCATGATTTGGCTCTTTTTGATCTTTAATGAAGATGTCTTCAACACCTTTTTGTATGTCAACTAAGTTATCATTACAAAATTTCTTTGTAAAACTAAAGTTAACTTCATCAAATACCACATGTATAGATTCTTTAACAACTAGGGTGCTTTTGTTGAACACTCTCTAGGTTTTACTAGATAAAGAATATCCTAAAAAAATACCTACTCAGATTTTGTATCGAACTTGCCCAAAAGTTCTTTGTTGTTATTTAAAACAAAACACTTGCACCCGAAAGCTCGAAAATAACTGATGTTAGGTTTTCTTCCATTCTATAGCTCAAATGGAATTTTCTTGAGAGAAGCTCGAATCATGGATCTATTCACGATAAAACAAGATGTGTTTACAGCCTCGGCCCAAAAATATCTTAGTAAATTATTTTCACAGATCATGGTTCTAACCATTTCTTTCAAATTCATATTCTTCTTCTCAACAACTCCATTTTGTTGAGGGGTTCTAGGAGCAGAGAAGTTATGGTTAATACCATTTTCATCACTAAAATTTTTAAAATTTTTATTTTTAAATTCTCTTCCATGATCACTTCGGATACTTGTGATTTGAAAACCTTTTTTGTTTTGAATTCTCTGAGATAGTTTTGCAAAAGACGCAAAGGTTTCATCCTTATAAGCTAAGAAAAGCACCTAAGTATATCTAAAGAAGTTATCAACAATAATAAAGGTATATTTCTTGCCTCCAAGGCTAAGAGTCCTTATTGGACCAAATAAGTCTATGTGCAATAGTTGTAAGGGCCTAGAAGTTAAAATTTTATTTTTAGAATGAAAAGAACTTCTAACTTGTTTGCCTTGTTAACATGCATCATATACTTTTGTTAGAGTTGGTATACTGAAAACTATATTTTTAATATTTAATTTTATTTTAATAAAATTAATTTTCTATTTTATGAGAATCTTTATGAGTAATGTATGCATATCA
>JAULJZ010136507.1:0-10741 GCA_032270985.1 Heliamphora pulchella | reverse complement strand
TAAAATTACTTCTTTTTTTTTTTAAGCATTTCCAACCATATTCTACTATATTCTCTAGTTCTTTATAAGGGAGACAAAATGAACTTCAACCAATTTCTGATTTGCATCTTTAAAACTAATGTTTATGCCCATGCGTGTGTAATATTAGTAAATTACATAAAAATGTTAAAAAATTTTATAAAATAAAAATAATTATATAATATATTATAAAATAAAATATATTAATTACGAATTATGAAAGTTTAAAAATAATAAAATTTTAAAATAAACTAAAGGAATTATATAGAGAAAAAAATATTGATAGTTATGTACCTACTCGTACAAATTTTTAAGCTCAAAAATCTAAACTATATAAAGGTAGTTTTAAAACAAAAACTACCACTAGCTTTAAGACACCAATGGAGTTTTTCCTTATAATAACAATATAGATAGTATAGATATGTTTGGATTTTAAATATTAATTTTTAAGTGCGAACGAAAGCAAAAATTATACACATATTAAAAAAAAATATCATACAAAGATTTATATGATTCAGTACAACTTATCAACATCTATGGGTGCAATAGTTAATCTATTATAATCGAGTCATGAAACAAATCTTATTTTTTCGCTTAAAGGTTACTTTCGTATTTTTAGTATTTTTTTTATCTCTTCCTACATCTCTACCCATTTTGATTCAACTATCTGCACAATAATATAAGGTCATATTTATAAGAACCCTAAAATCCTACTCTCATATAATTATAAAGTTCTACACATATTAGATTTTTTGTGAATTTATGACTCCACTTGGCCCAAATATATATAAATAAAATACTAATTATATAAGTCTACAGAATACAAAACATATACTCAACAATCTCCATCTTGACTTGAATTTTACAAAACACCTTGAATATAACCAGTGTTGATATCGATTCTATCGTCTTCGTTAATCCACCACACTTAAACCAGCATGGCTAGCACCTTTATACCGAGATGTTCGATATCTATTTGTTGATGTATTCGCCATCACTCTACCTATTTACTAAGATGTAATGATTGTCAATAATTTGTTAAATTAAAAAATCGCTATCTGATTTGACTCTACCCATAACTAATTTTTATTGTCCAGTGTATCGCTTTTTGCCTTGCATACCATAACAAATTGTTGCCTAATTTTTTTCTTTTTTTTGTATAAAATAAATATTTCTTAATTCATAGGGTACGAAATCAAAAATTATATCTTGCACCGTTCACCTATCACGACTTTGAATTTTTAACCGTCAGTTCTGATACCACTTGTTGGTATTTTAAATAAACACACACAAAAAAAATTACGCAAAAATTTATGTGGTTCGACACAACTTG
Source organism: Heliamphora pulchella (assembly GCA_032270985.1). Taxonomy (NCBI): domain Eukaryota; kingdom Viridiplantae; phylum Streptophyta; class Magnoliopsida; order Ericales; family Sarraceniaceae; genus Heliamphora; species Heliamphora pulchella. The sequence goes on along the minus strand of JAULJZ010136507.1, from coordinate 9,390 downwards.
CCTACATCCACAGGTACGAGAGATAATTTGTTATAACCGTAAAGTGTACGGTTATAAGATCAAAAATACTCTAAAATTTGACATCTACAATTCTAGTCCTAAAACAAATCATGTTTTTTCGCTTAAGGGTTACTTCCGTATTTTTAGTATTTTTTATCTCTTCCTACATCTCTATTCTTTTTTATTCAATTCTCCACGCAATAATATAAGATTCTATTTATATAAAACTCTAAAATCCTACCCTATATAATTATAAAATTTTACACATATTAATTTTTTTTATAAATTTATAATTTTATTTAATCTAAATACATATAAATAAAATACTAATGATATGAATTCACAAAATAAACCACTAACAAGATACTACTATTTATATTTTAAAAAATTATTAAAATTATTAAATTACAATAAAAATATCCACCTTTTTTCACCTCCACCAATTCTCCCCCAATTCTCTTTCTGTTTCTAAGCCAGAAACTTTCCCCATTGGAGCTTCCTGTTCCAACCGCACAATCGTTCTTCCTCGTCGCTGAGGGTTTTTTTTTTTTGTGTGTGTGTGATCTTCATCGCATTTGGAATTCACATCTTTATATAGATTGAATCAAATTCCTTGTTTATCGATCATCCAAATGGGTGGAATTGTTGAAGACGAAATGATTCAAAGTTGCAATCTTTTTGAGGGATTTTTGGGCCAAATTGAAGGAACTTAGGGTTTCCTTCTGATCTCCGAAATTGCCACTAGATTCGATAATGGCGTCGTCTGGATTGTCATATTGGTGTTACAGATGCAACAGCTTTGTCAGGGTTCAGGCACGCAATACGATTATGTGTCCCGATTGCGGTGGTGGGTTCGTGGAGGAAATCGATGACCGCCATCAATTTCCACGCCGTCATCTGTCTCCATCTGCCTCCGAAATACTCGTCAATACTTCGCCGGCTTCCGATTCAATCCCCAGATCCCGCCTCCAGTGGAGAAATCCTGGTAATCGCTCCCATTTTAATCCCGTTATTGTTCTCCGCGGCACTACCACCGAGGTTCCCGCCGGCAGCCAAAGCGACACTAATTACGAGCTATATTATGATTATGGAGACGGTTCTGGTCTTCGGCCATTGCCATCAAGCATGTCTGAGTTTTTGATGGGTTCAGGGCTTGATCGTCTTCTTGATCAGTTGTCGCAGCTTGAAACCCGTGGGGTTGGTCAGCTCGATCACCCTCCGGCGTCGAAAGCTGCGATTGAATCGTTGCCCACGATCAAGATTACTGCGAACCTCGTCACGACCGATTCCCATTGCGCTGTCTGTAAAGAATCGTTTGTGCTCGACACAGAGGCTCGTGAAATGCCGTGTAAGCATATTTACCATTCGGATTGTATCGTCCCATGGCTTACCATTCGGAATTCTTGCCCGGTTTGCCGCCTTAAATTGCCTACAGATGTTAATAGCAGTGGCCGAAATTCACCAGTTACCGAAAATTTGCAGAATTCGAATGATGAAGGTTCAGTTGGGTTAACGATATGGAGATTGCCTGGTGGTGGGTTTGCTGTTGGAAGGTTCACGGGTGGTAGAGGAGCTGCCCAACGCGAGCTCCCTGTTGTGTACACGGAGATGGATGGTGGTTTCAATGCCGGTGGTGCACCGAGGATGATTGCGCGAACAGCAAGTGGAACCAGAGAAACAGAGAGGAGTAGATTGAGTCGGGCTGTTCGGAATTTCTTCTCATTGTTCAGAAGGATTAGATTTTCATCCTCCCATTTTAGGCTGGAAGTTGGGTTTAGGCCAAGTCGATCCCGCTTCATTGTCAATAATCGGCCTTCGACGAGGCACGGTCATGGTTCGGATTTGGCTCACAGCAGAAGAACACAACGGTGACTCTTTATTTAACTTAATAGTGGTAATCATCATTCTGTTAATGACGGAAGTGTATATCAACACATGGGAAACAAAGATGTTGGGAATTCTTCAATTTTAATTTTGTCGAGTAGATGATTATTTAATTGCTAAAAGATTAATATTTGTCCATGACAAAGAAGAAGGTTGTGTACGTAGAGGTGCCCTTCCCTTCAGATATTGTGAAGATGCCAACCCTATTGATCTGTTGTGCCTGAATTAATTTCAGACTTTGAGTTATTCTGATAAGCTTCTTGAAACAATGAAGAAAAGAAATGAAAGATCTTCTTCAATAGAGGCTTAATTCAGTTTATTCGTTAATAGGAAGTTGGGTTAGACTTCAAACAAGAAAGACACTTCAAACAAGAAAGAAAACACAAATTCGACTAACCCTCTACTCTCTTACTTCCCCTTTTTATTTTCTTCTCCCTAACTAACTAACTAACTAACTAACTAACTAACTAATACTCTGCAGCCTCAGCTTCTACACTGCTGCATATGAGCTGCACCTAATTTCACTAAATTTCTATTTATTTTTGGTGTTTATCATTCCACCCCCCTTAAGAAGGCCTTGTCCTCAAGACCAAGTTTAAAAGAACAAGTTCAATTATGCACCCCGTGAGAAGTCTCTCATCTCTTTGCACACTTCTTCTAGAATGCTTTTTAAGAGAGAGTGGCGGGATCTCTGTTCTGCAATTGCCGCAGCATACCTTTCCTTGACAGCATTGCAAATTCTAAGTAGCACACTTTGTTCCTTTCCAAGCTTTTGTTGAGTTCCCTTGATAATTCCCTCAATGAAATCAATGAGTTTCATGCGATCCGCAGTGATAGTAATAGCATCTTGAAATTGCAAAGAGTTTGCCGAAGCTTTTCCTGAATATGAACATAAAGTTCTAAAAAATCGGTGTTCATATTGAATTAGTTCTGCTTGGGACAGCACATCATCAAGCTACCGCTTGAGCAATACAATTTCCCTAAAGCTTATCAGCAAGTTTACACTCAAAACCGTTGAATGTGTTCTAATATTCTTGGATCCCAATTCTTGTAGCGACATTCAATTAACTCCTTAAGAACCTCTTCTCGTCTCTTTTGCCATAAAATCCATTGACACCCTTTGAATCTCTTCTTGTTGATCACAACAGACAAAAATAGCCAATCTTGAATTAAAGAACAACAAGAAACTGGGCAATTGAGGGACGCCATATACACAGGAACTATGCCAATCTGAAATTCTTCAAAGTGGAGGCAAAAATACTGTTCAAAACAATGGAAAACAGTTAACATCCAAGTGGTGTTTTCTACCTCCTGGTTGTTGGATTTTTCCACCGAATCGGTCTCTTGTTCCTTCATTCCAAGTTCAACTATTCCAAGCTTGACTTGGATCAACTTTCCGGTTTCTATATCATCCAATTTCTTGTTCAACATTTCGTTGTGATAAAAATGTTCCTTTAATTCCTTATCATTTGTGGCTTCATCAAGTTCGACCTTGTCGAAAATGATAGCAGATGCATCCAAAATATTTTCAGGGCACCACTTTTGAAGAACATAATTGTGGAAATCTGAAGAACAATCGTCCTTCCCTTGAGTATTCGACTTCACTTCATTATCTTTAACCTCCAAATTCTCAATGTCCTCCTTATGAAACAAGTTTGAAGATTTAGTGTACTCAATGCTCAATTCTTGTAGTAAAGCCAAACCAATGGCTTGATCCATCGTGAAAAATTGATACCTTTGAACTCTAATCTTGATTTCCTCTTTCAGTCCATTTATGGAACAACTTATAAAAAATTCTCCGGGTAATTATTTTACCTTAATAGTTAATTCTTGAAATCTTCTCTTATAGTTCTTGACATTAGACGTTTGCCTGAGCTCAACAAGTACTCTCATGGCCTCTTCATCATCATTCTTCGCGCTTTTGGTTTCCTCTTCGGCGATGGCTGGCTGTTCGTCTTCTTCGTCCTTCACCGCAACAAAATTGGCCTTCGCTGTTGCCAAATCCTCCGTTGCTGCCAAATCCTGGCCCTCGTTTTTCAATTATGTGATGTTCTGATCGACGGTACTCCTTTCGATTATTTGGTTACTTGCATGAGCGGTTCCTTCGAATCTATGAGTTTCTTGCATTCTTATTCCTTCAGCCATTATCACTTTGCAATTCCGACATGTGAGGAAAGATGCTCTGATACCAAATGATAAGTTTCTTGATAGAATGAAGAAAAGAAATGAAAGATCTCCTTTAATGGAGGCTCAATTCAGTTTATTCGTTGATAGGAAGTTGGGTTACACTTCAAACAAAAAAGAAAACACAAATTCTGGACTAACCCTCTACTCTCCTACTTCCCCTTTTATACCTTTCTTTCTCCCTAACTAACTAACTAATACTCTGCTGCCTCAGCTGTTACACTGCTGCATATGAGCTGCACCAATTTCACTAATTTTCCACTTATTTCCGGTGTTTATCATATTCCACTCTTTTCCCTCCTAGGATACTGAATTCTTAAATATTAACTTTTCCCGTTTATAACTCTGGTATTGTTTATCTTTGAATATTAATAGATTACGGTTAGTTGTTTCATTGTGTGTAACCGTTTTCTATGCCACATCATGTGTTTGTTGGTTATGTTCAATGTCGAATACCTGTCTTATTATTGGTCTTTATTTTAGGGGCTATGTTTATTTTGATTTTGATTTTCTTCACCATGTGATTTGCTTTTCACATAGAACTTATCATTATAAGTGGGGTCATCATCATCGTCTAGTGAATGCAGATATCATTTGTACTCAAGAATTGTTAAACTTCTTGATTATTTTGAATCTTGCGCTCAGAAACTGAAATAACGAATGACTGGACGTACTGTTTTTTTTTGTCTAAACTGAAATAAACGAATAACTAAATTATTTTCAGTCTTGGGGTTATGTTGAGTTTTTGTGTTTTGAAGCTAATTTCAGTCTTGGAGTAAGTTTTTCCAGTTGTTGAATATACCAGATGGTGGAATTTGTTGTAGAATCTGGGTCAAGTTTCTCTCTATCTTTGAGGAAGTTTTCGTGTGTTGAGGGAGAAGCAAGAGAAGCACTAGTTAATGCAGGCTTTCGAAAGTAGGGAAGGTACATTGTTACAATCTCTATGAACATGGGGCCTGTTTGAATGTTTGGTTTTGAAGCATTCCATTAACATATACAACGCAATAATGAACCCTTGGATATTATCTGTTTATTGATTAAGATGGGTAACACCTTGATGCTACACTTTAGAGAAATATGTAACTCGAGTTAGGTGTCTCATTTAAGTTCTTTTTTTGAGCAAAAGTGGCTTTTGTCTCTTTTAGATACGTCTTGCTAGACATGAGAGATAAGTTTAGGTAATTGCAGGCCTACTTGGTTGGGGTTATGTCTTCTTTTCCTTCTGTCATGTGATTGGTTTCTTTGAACAAAGTTGCGTAATTGATCTCTTGACATGAATTGGATATTTGTAGTTAGCAATGGAGCTATGATCATCCTTTTGGAAGTAAAATTATTGTTCAGGGCTCTGAGAACAACTCAGTTATGTTGGATCTGTGATATCTATGTTTGAGTTATGGATATGTTCCTGCAAGTAGTTGGGATAAATTGTCCAAAAAAGAAAGTATTAGACTGGATTACACTTGTAGATTCTTGTTCATTAATATGCGTTTGAACATTAAAACCACTGGCCACCTTAACATTATCTGGGTCTGCTTTTTGAGTGCATTCATCTTCGTATTCTGTGTAACATAAGGGCACATATAAGTTCATTTGCTCTCCTTTCATTTCTTATTTTTTGAAGAGATGAGGATCTTTTTAACTGATAATATGCTTGCAAGCATGAGTTCCAATTGTTTTAATTCATAGGGAAATACATTTTGATCTAAATAGTTAATTAGGCATACATTTGTCATTCTTATTGGATGAGATACTTATTGTGGTCTAAATAGTTATTTAGGCATACATTTGTTATTCTTATTGAATGAAATGTTATTTAGGAAATTCTCACTTCTTGTGTGGCATGAAGGGCACTGATAAGTTCATTTGTTCTTTCTTTCTTTTTTTCTTTTCTTTTTTCTTTTTAGCTGATAATGCTTCAGAATATTTCTTAATTGTACTTATATATGGTAAAATGCACCCTGATCTGAATTCCTGATTAGGTATAAAATTTATATATGGGGAAATGTCTTGATTAGGTATGCATTTCTCTTTTCCTTTTGAAGGGGAAGTTATTTAGGACATGTTTTCTGTGTAACGTGAAGGGCACCAATCAGTTTATTTGTTCTCATTTCCTTTCCTCTGCTTCTTCTTCTTCTCCATTTTTTTAACTGGTAGTTTGGCCGAATGTGTTCTGATTGTTCTAATATATAGTTGTGGATATCATCCATCATCTATAAGAAAATCTTCTTTTTTATTGACAACTACACATGCATTCACTTTCACACCTTGTACTTAACAAATCTTGAGCTCTTCACCTCCTATTTGAAAGTGTAGTACCTACACTATTAGGCCAAAGACCCGTTAGTTTATCAAAATAAGAAAATCTTTTGGCTCGTTATTCAGAAAATTGTTCAGATCTTTTGCTCGTTATTTAGGAAATTGTTCACAAATACCATAATTAGAGGAACATTAGGCCAGGTGGTGTTTATCACTGGTGGTATACTATTGGTTTACATACTACTAATGATCTTTATACTGTACCTCTTTTCTTATTATTTCTTTCTACCATATTAAAATTAGAGTACCACTAGAGTTACATACCCAAGTAGTGTCCTAAGGCCAACCTCGTAGAGTCAACCCAACCAGCGATTTGTTTCTGACAATGACAGCCATCTTAAAATGCGTGTTGATCAGAATTCCTGATTAGGTTTTTTTACGATCTTAATCGTGGAAAAATGTATTAGGAAATTGTCACTTTTTGAATACTAAGCTAGAGAACTGCAAGAAGTAATGCAGCACTATTATGTGAAATATATTGCTTTAGTTTCAGTTCCTTTCAACCCATGTGAAGAGAATTAGAGACGGACAGGACATTCACATTTATAAATCAGAAAATACTAATTGTTCTTCAAAGGGGAAGAACATTCCAATTCCTCTTCATATGAAAATCATGGCCTTTTTGTCTGACCATTTATATATTTTGCAAGAATTGACCTTATGGCACTAAGACTTCGTTTGGAAAATGGCTTAAAATTTGACTTTTTGTTTTTTAGCTTAAAGTCAAAACCCAAAGGTTTTTAGCTTTTTTGTTTTTTTTTTTATAAAAAATAATTTTTTTATATTTTTTAAAAATATCATAACACCTATTATACACATCCATTTTTTTATAAAAATTATATTCTTAAAATTTAGTCGTCAAAATTTATAAAACAATATTTATATTGAATATAAATTATATTAAACTAAATTTAAAATTTTATAACAATTTTTTTTTCGAACTTAAAACTCTTTTAGCTTAAATCCATTTTAAGCTAAGCTTTTTGGCATTGTCTTTTGGGCTTAAAGTCAGCCTTATAATTTACTAAATGATTTTTTTTTTGTTTATTTGGCATAAAACAACTTTAAATAGAAACCTTACTTAAGCTAGATTGCCAATGAGGCCTATTAATTGGTTTTGATAAGTATTCAATGTCTAATCTATGATTGATTTTGTTTTTGATCAGTTTGTTTATGTTGATCAGGCACTGTTTATTAGGTCAAAACTTATACTGGCTAATGGTTTGCTTCCTAGTTGATGAATATAGTTTTTTTGTCTTGTTGACTGTCTTTGTAGTTGTCTCTCTCCTTTGTTCTCTCTGCTGTCATGGTAAGGACATAAGAGTGGTGGCCGTTGTGAAAGCTTGAGTCTCTGATCATCAACAGATATAAGTTGGGGTTGGGGGGATGAGGGTGCCATTTTTGAAAATAATGTTGATTTTCATGGTCATAATGGAACTAGCAATTTGGTTTTTAGTTGAATGACTGGACTAGAATGGGTGGTTAGGTTCTTCTCTATTTTGTTACTCTCTATTTTTAGAATGGGTGGTTAGGTTCTCCATTTTGTTACTCTCTAGTTTTAGTCTATTTTGGGCGATTGTGGCTTTTTATGATTAAAACTATTTATTTTATAATTCTCAGATCTTTTATGCATCAAGTTTGTTAGATGCGATTAAGTATTTTAACAAATAAAATAAATAAATAATAAACAAAACGATGCCCTTTATTTTCAAAAGTAAATATGATTTGGTGTGATAATAATATTTGATTAATTTGATTTTTTTGTATAGATGATATATATGTGGTGTTTCGCATTACTTAAACTAATTGTTTATAGATTATAGCTGAAAAATAATAATTATAACTTATAATTAAAATTGTGAGTGCTTGTAAAAGATACTAGTTTGCTGCTGAAACTAGTTGTTTGTTGAGAAAAGTCATTATAATTTGTAACAAAATTTATAAGCATTTGAAAAAAATAATAATTTATTAATAAATTTAGTAACAAAAAATTAAAACATATAATCAAAAGTAACAACAAACAACCTAATAAATTCTTAGGATCCGTTTGTTTGTTCAGAGATAAATTAACCGATATAAAATATTATCGAATTTAAAAATGAATATAAAATAAATAAATATAACATTATATATATTATACTTAAGTATATACATATATCATACTTTTCTTTTTTTTTGGGTAATTAGTCACACTTGTTTTAATGATGAATATAAGTTGATATAAATTTATAAAATATAAATTTCTTTATTTACCCTCATAATTATTTTTATACTTTTCATGCCGCTTTGGTGATTTAGTTGGGGAATCTTTTGCTCCACACACACACACACACACACACACACTCGCTCTCTCTCTCTCTCTCTCTCTCTCTCTTTCTCTTTCTCAAACCCTAATCTTCCCTCCACCATCCACCCTTCCGTTCTACTCTCCTGCCCAAAGCCTCACTCTGCCATCTCTCTCCACACTCATTCTCTCTTTGTCGCCATCGCCGTTGAGTCCAAAACCGCCGCCTCCGCCGTCGACATTGAAGAGGAGAAACACAGAAAAACTGAAATAGAAAAAAGCTAGGAAAAAAATGACAATCAACAGAGAGGATATGTAATACCACTCACCTCCAGGTATTACATATCTGGAGATTTAACAATTACAATGGATATTATATGTCGATATATTTGTTAACCAAATGCTAAATATGTGAACCCCAGAACCCCACAAGATATAAAATCCATTTCTACCATTCAAATGCCTTAAACAAACAGTCCCTTAGTGCTACATGATAGAACTATTTTGATTATGTGTGATGTGAGCCACAGTAGCAAAATGGAGACTATGGTCTCGTTTGGAAATTGCTTTGAGTTGGTATTATTGTCTTTTTACATATAACCCCATTTGGGAGGATATGACTTATGACTTATTTGCTTATAAGTTAAAAAATAAGTCACGTCGTTTGGGTAACTAAATAAATTAAAAATAAAAAAATAAGCAAATAAGCCAAATAAACTTAT
>JAULJZ010136496.1:0-10741 GCA_032270985.1 Heliamphora pulchella | reverse complement strand
GGTTGGGGATCACCCCTCTAATACTCAAGAATCTAGCCCTTTTATCTAAATGGTGGTGGATGTATGCATATGAAAGAGACTCTCTGTAGAGTAGGGCGATTGATGCTAAGTATAGGTTGGATCTAGGAGGTTGGTTCCCAACTGATGAAGGGGCACACAAATTCTCATTGATATGGAAAAACATTGTAAAAGCTGGATGCAATGAGCATGAAATGGGTAAAATTCTTAAGAAAAACCTTCTTATACACATCGGGAATGGCACCAATGTAAGGTTCTGGAAAGATAATTGGAAGGGGTCTCAAGCACTGGAGGTTACTCACCTGAGATTAGCAGCTCTATCCATCAATAAGAACATGCGCTTTGCTGATTTGAAGCAGATAACCAATAGGGTATCAGATATCAATAATGTTGAAGGTATCTTTAGAAGGCACCTTTTACCAAGGGAGCAATCTCAATGGGTGCATATTCTTAATACAGTCAGGCCTGTCACTCCCTCAGCTCAAAAGGAGGACAAGTTGATATGGAGGAAACGCAAGGACCAGATCTTCTCGGTAAAATCTGTCATATAAGCGTGTGAAGCCTTTGAAGGAAGAACTAAGGCTCCGATCTCGTTCATCTGGAGTTTTCTTGAGCCTCCAAAGTATAAGTTGCTCTACTAGCAATTATTCATGGGGTGAATACCCACTAAGTCCCTCCTTACTAGATAGGGTATCTTGTCACATCAAAAGTCCTCTACCTGCGCACTATGCAACATTGAGGAGGAGACCCCTGATCACCTTATGGTAGGCTGCTATTTATTATGGAGAGTATGTGCCTACATCATGAATTGGTGGGGGATTCTTTGGGTGTGCCCGAAGTCAGACAAGGACTTGTTGGGGTGGTGGGGTGGCCACAATCTTAACAAATGGCAAAGAAATATTTGAAAAGGAATTCATGTCGCCATGATATGGTCAATATGGACTACAAGGAACAAAGTTGTTTATTAGAATAAAAGTTTTGATGTTGAAGAGGTGTCTATTTAATTAAAACAAGAGCAACCATGTGGGTTCAAGCATGTAGGAGAAACCAATGGGTATTCAGAGTGGATGATATGATCCGAAATCTGGAAACTACTAAAGATCTGAAGAGAGGCTGAAGGTGTAATCCAGTTGTCTCCTAGCAAGTGTGTCAGAGGCATGCTGTGGCTATTTTTTAGCTAATGTTAATATTTTTTTTGTTTTGGTTGGCCCCTTGTCAACTTTTATTTCTTTTTATTCTCCTTGAGGCTAATCGTTGCATCTTTTCAACGGTTTTTCTCTATTTAGATGCTTTTCATCATCTTATTTATAATATTATCTTTTGCCGTTCAAAAAAATAAAAGAGAAAGTACCTCTCTAAAGCTGGGAGGTTGTAACTCATAAAAGTTAACCTGGCTAATTTACCAGTGCAGTACATATCCTTGTACAGGATGCCTGCTGGAGTGTGTAGACAGTTAGAAAGATTCCAAAAGAGATTTTTATGAGGTGCAGATGGTCTTTATTGAAAATTGCACATGGTGGGTTAGAAGAGAATTACACAGAGTAAGGAGTTTGGAGGCCTAGGGTTGTAGACTTAAGGGCAAGAAATGTAACATTGTTGTTTAAATGGTGGTAGAGGTTTTGTCATGATAAAGATAGTCTGCGGGGAATGGGTCGGAGGTTAGGTTCTAGGAGGAGCAATGGCTAGGGGAGCAGCTAACCCTTGAAAAGGCGATTTCGTAGGTTGCATATGCTGTCAACCTAGAAGGCTGGCACTGTCTAGGATGTTTTCTCAGGCCCTCAGCTCTACCCCATTGGGATCTTTAGTTCAAAAGCCAGTTGTTCGTATGGGAAATGAAAAAGTCTCCTTTAGGAGGCTATCATGGATTTCAAACCTAACCCTATTCGTAGGGACATTGCAGTACGGAAGAAGGAGAAGGGTGGGGAATTTTCAATCAAGTCCTTCTGTAGAAGCTTCAAAGTGAAACGAGGAAGGCCTGATCCTAGCCTCTCGAAGGTATGGGATAATATTATCCCACCTAAAGTCCTACTCTTCTTTTGGATGGCTATCATTGATAGAATCCCTACCAAAGACTTGTTGGGGGCGATGAAAGATCGTGCTTGCCAATGGGTTTACTGCTTATACCATGTGTGGGGCTAGCGTGGAGTCCTCTTTGCACCTTCTTCTGGTATATGAGTGGGCGTGGGGTGTGTGGTCCAGTATCATGGAATGGTAGGGCACTCAATGGGTGAGTCTAAATAACTGACCAGGCCTACTGTCTTGGTGGAAGGGCTATAATGGGGGGATCTGGCCAAAAGAATTTGGAATAGGTTGCTTTATGATGCATTGTTGTCAATTTGGCTAGCAAGGAACAAAAAGAGGTGCCTAGGGAGAAATTGGTGAAAGAGGCCAAAATGAAGGCAGCAAGCTGTTGACCCACCAGTGTTCTCGATAGATGATTTTGTCTATTGTATTGAGACTTTAAAAAGACTAAAGTTGCATTCCAGAAAATCTTTTTAGTAGTTTTTGTAGTAGGCTCCCTGCTTACTAGTTTATTAGGTTCCTCCTCCCCTTAATTAACTGTAGTTGATTGTCAGCTTGTTTAGGCATGTTCTTGCCTCCTCTTGAAGGTGAGGCTATACTATTTTTGCTGGAGAGTAGTTAATCATGAATTTTTTTTTAGTACTAAAAAATAAAAAAAAATAAAAAAACTTCCAACCTCTTCTACTTGCAATATTTGCATTACTATAGTTTAATACATCAATACCTTTGGCTATCCAAAAAGTTAGTAGAACACTTCTTTTTGTAAATCTCTACCATAGTAACACTATAGAATTTTTATTTGGGCATCAATATGTTCAAAGTGCGATATTGTTCACCACAAGTTGGGTAAATAATACTCACTCTTTTATTGATTTAAATTGTAAAACTCATACATTTAACAACAAGGTTCACAATTTGGACCAATAATAAAGTAGGTATTGCTCATCCACACCTTGTTAGGTGCGTAAACAAATTTATTTTCATCATATTTTTGTTACCATTAGGAACCACTAAATCAAGATACATTAATCTTGTCTGGAAAGTAGATTCACTAAATTGCTAGCAGAAGATGAAACAAAAGAGGAATAAGTCTCAAACAATGCTATGAACTCGGAAATAAAATTCAAAAACTTACTCAGAAAGTGATTTGGATGATTAAGATTCATATTTAATAAGATGTGGAACTCACTTCAAGTAAATTTTAATCATTCAAATCACTTTCTAAGTAAGTTTTTGAATTTTGTTTCTGGGTTTATAATATTGCTGATAACTCTCTCTCTCTCTCTCTCTCTCTCTCTCTCTCTCTCTCTCTCTCTCTCTCTGGGTTTATTATTGTCTAGTTTTTCATTGCTGAATACTAAGAAGGAAGGAAACACAAATAAAAAGAGGGTGAAACTAGACTGATACATAACCAGATATACATATATAACATATTCTTATATTTTACTTATATTTATGTCTATGAAGATTGACGATCAGAAAGGCATAAAACTTGAAACCCCTCAGTTACTAGAGCTTCAAAGTTAAATCCAACCGCAGGGAATTGTTTCTTTCTTCGACGCCGCCGAGTATCCTGCCACTGACACCCGGCAGACCCGGCACGGCAGCCTCATTACAAACCACAAAAGGGGTGCCTCCTCCAAGATCAGCAGCAGTAGCCAATTCTGATCTAACTGCCACTGGAGGCAGATTCAGGTCAAGACCAACCTTTGGTTCCCAATTGATCACATGCTTGAGATAGGAATGATAATGGTGGGTATTAGTATTAGTATTAGTATTAGTATTAGTATTAGTATTAATAATAGTATTCCCATGACCAAACCCATGTCCAACCCTAGAAGGAGAAGAAAAACGACACTCTCCGACGACGTCTCCGTGCTTATACATTCGACGCGGTCCACGACCGAGCGATAAAGTGAGCTCCGGCGAAGGATCGTAGGGCAGGTACGGTTGAGCCGCCGCGGGTGTTGTTGCAGTCGGAAGAAAGGCGTTACTGCCGCCACATCCACCAGGTGGTGGTGAGATTTTCAGAGGCTTAACCGAACGAGACAAGGCTCGCTTCCGATATGCAAGGGGGTTTTTGATGTATAGTCTCCTCTCCTCGTTTCTTTCTCTCCGGTGAGCGTTCTGATGACCTCCTAAGGACTGGGAGGAGGGAAAGGATTTGGAGCAATATGAGCACATAAATGCCCAGTAATTGGGCGGATGTTTCAGGCTCAGCGAAAATTCAGAAAAAGCGAGACTAGGATTTGGGTGCTCAGTTGAGCTCTCGGAAGAGTCGGCTGTGTCTTGCATGGTGAATCGGTGATGGGGTTTTCTAGGGAGGGCAATGGTGAACCAAGAGGAAGAAAGAAGCTTCAGAGGGAAGGAGAGATGGAGATTGAGAGGTTGGGTTTCAGAGAATGCAGGACTAGGGTACTTATAGGAAAGCTATGGGATAGTTTAAGACTGATTAAGTGAAGCTTTTAGGTTTAAAGGTTTAAGACTAAGGGAGTGTTTGGCAAAACCTTTCTGATATTATTTTTAGTTTTTTATTATTAATTTTAATTATAAGTTATAATTTATTTTAAACACCCACAATTTCTACTATAAAATATAATTATTTTTTTTAATTTAAATTATAAGTTATAATTTTTATCAAACACTCAAAGTTTTTGCTACAAGTTATAATCTATAAGTTATTAGTTTCAATAATGCCAAATAGCATCTAAGAAGAAGTGTACTTAATAAAAAGCCAAAAGTAAAAAGGGCAGAGATTAGGTTTGAGTTTTGTTTCAATGTGGTGAGAGATTTGCTTGGTGTGCTTTGGGTTTTCTTCTTCCTTTTCATGGTTTGATTTTTTCAAATTTTTTTGAGGTGATATTTGGATTGAACTATTCATATATGGTTAAATTCTCTTAAAATCCTACGAGTTTACTTTCTCTTTAATTGTTTTCTTGTATTGCTCTCGAGTTTGAATTCAATCTATCTTTGTTTTAATGTTAAAAAAAAAAGAAATACATAGGGCTAGATCAGAGTCCGTCGTTCCGTATCATATTAGTTGCAACATATTGGGAGTCCGTCATTACATACCATATCGGTTAAAACATAATTTAATTTTGGACTTTTAATACATATATTTACGTAATGGAATATTGGACTTTTAATACAAATATTTAGTATTGTATTGAATGATACTACTTGATATCGATCGACCGTTATATGACCGTATCACCGATATTAATATGTATTTTGCTACTGTGATTTAAAATCCTAATTTGATGGATATGACGATAACTTATATTACATATATAGACTATTTGAAATGTACAAAGTACTCATATCGAACACTCATACTCAAATAAGGGTATGGGATGTGTCAAACTTGAACAGTTACTTAGAAAGTATATGTAGTCATTCGAGTTTATTATAAAATTATGTATAAACTTTAATATTATGAAATTATCAATGAAAGATTGTAAATATTATTTTTTTTAAAAATTATTTTAAAAAAATATATTAAAGAATATGAATATTTTATCATATTTCAAAATGTTCTATAAGAATTAGATGATAACTTGATTTGTTTGAGTCAAAGACTTTCATAGGATGATACAGAGAGTACTGAGAGGATGATCGTTCTTTGTTTTTTTCTGTACTTTCTTCCTTTTTCTAGTTGTACATATTCAGAACCATCCAAAATTCGGATTAGAAGCATTCTGTACTGATTCTTCAACAGACTGCCATGCAACTATGGCCAGAAGAGCTCTGTGTCATTACTGTGAGTGTGTTAGTGGTAAAATTAGTCCTTAGTAAAAATATATAATTAATTAATTAATTAAAGACTATGCACAAGCAAGAAAATCTTAAGTTGTTTGGAACATGATGCAGAATTACTCACTTTTTTGTACGAAATGCGCCTATAACTATTGGAATTCCCAACAATAATATTAGAGGTGCGTACATCGTTGTTGGATTGAATTCAAAAAGCACATGTTCAGTTGAATAGTGTCCAACAGATAAGATTCATTACTTTATCATTACCGGGGGCATTTATCGGTTAAATTTCATCATTTAATTTTTTTCCCATGGTCTTCTTTTTTATTCTAGTTTGCATATTTGAGTTTAATTCAAATCTTTCTATTTTTGGTTTTTTTTTTTTTGCTTGCCTAGCAAGTGTGTTGCCTTTTTTTTTTAATAATTCTTAGCCGGAATGGAACTTCATAGATTATAAATAATTACTGTAAAACCCTAAGGCAAAAATGATTTTGAAGATTAATATAATTTTAGAGTTCTCTTTTTGTCAATTTCCTTTGGTATTTCTTTTGAATCAACAAGTTATTAAAGGTACTTAATTAGTTTTGGTATTTGTACTCAAATCAACGAACTCAAGTCGATCTTATTCATTTTTCTTCCTTTTACATGTTTTTGCTATATTAGATAATGTATATTTTTTATGTTATATTCTTAACACGTTGACTTTTTCGTAAGTAGACCTAGAAAAATGTTTTTAAAAAATTATCAGCAAATATAAACGCACCATTCTAGATTTTGTACTTGATAATACTTGAACCATCCAACTTTCATTTAAGAGTATGATACTCATAACATTAGGCCAAATAGCTCATGATTTTCACTTTATTATTTCAATAAACAAAATTGGCAAAGACAATAGCAAATGCTTGAAATTGAGAACATTTTTGATTCACTGGAAAAGGGATAAGAAGAAAAGGAGAGAAAAATTATGAATAACTTGATTGATTTTATGCCATGCTTAAAATTCTCATGTTCCTCATTTTAGCAATTTCCATGTATGTGTATATATATATATAGCAACTCTTTTAGTGTAACCTAGCTTTCAAATTGCTTCAAGTTTAATTGCAATTACTATTATACCAAGTATCACACCCCACATGTATGTTTTACAAGTATAATTTACTATGAGTTAGTGATAACTCTGTCAATGTTTAAGCAACATGGTAATTAGGAGATCACTTATCCCCATAACTTTGTGTTAAAAATTATACATTCGGTCTTAATGCGTACATTGAAGTCCCTTATATATCTCGAGATTTTTGGGTATTGAAATTCCCAAATGATCCAACGAGAGATTTTTGGAACACAAGATTCAAGCCATGTACATCAACAATAAGAAAAAATCAAAATAAATGAAACATAATGCTTGCCAATTGCCAATGTTTTTTTTTTTGCAATATAACTGATATTACCCCTTATGCTTAGTAAATTAAATGTTAAAAAAAGGTTTAAGACAAGTATGAACTTCATAGCTCTAATGTTACAAGAAACAGTAAGG
Source organism: Heliamphora pulchella (assembly GCA_032270985.1). Lineage (NCBI taxonomy): Eukaryota > Viridiplantae > Streptophyta > Magnoliopsida > Ericales > Sarraceniaceae > Heliamphora > Heliamphora pulchella. The sequence goes on along the minus strand of JAULJZ010136496.1, from coordinate 3,408 downwards.
GTGAATTTCATAGCTAGATCTATTCTTGCATGGAGTGTAATATTGATACCACATGGCTTATCAATGCCTTTGAAGGTTTAAAATGGAAAATTCTTAACAAGAAATATTTTTTTATCAGCAACAGGTAAGAAAGAAATTAAAAAAATCTTCATGAAATCAGTAAAAATAGGAAGAGTCTTGAGGCTCCATTTGGAATAATGACTTATTTACTTATTTTTATAATCTTTAATTATGAATGAAAATTTTTCATTATTTTGTCAAACTATTATTTTTTTGGATTCCTCTCATCGAAGTGAGCCAAAAAAGTATATCTTTTTTATTAAGATATTTTAAAAATAGAAAAGTAAAAAATATAACTCAAAGAAGCCAATAAGTCAAGTTTTATATTTATTTTCGTTTTTGAAGAACTTTTTCATATATTTTAATTAAATATTTTTACTTCTCCACATCTTCAAGGCGATCTGAAAAAAGTTTTTAAAAAACAAAAGGATGGAAAATTCCAAAAATAAATAAAAATAAAAATCTCCAAATATCCCAAATGAGACCTCAACCCTCTAAGAGTTAACAGAATAACAACAAAAGCCATCACATAAACTTCAAGAACACTGAATAACTAGAAACATATTGCCCAAGTTGATAAGCTACCAACTTATAAAATTTATGCCTTTTTTTAACAAGGATCTTTCCTCAATTTCAATTGAAAGTTTGCCCATCCCAGTTTCTTTAAACTAATTTTTGAGGAACCAATCTTATAACGATCTAAGTGAACCATTAATTCAATAATTTGAATAAAGAACCTAACAACACGGTCCAAAAGTTTAAGTTCAAGTTATTAGTAATAACACATAAATTTCATTATATATCGGACTTATTTTCTATCTCTCACCAATATAGGATGAGATGTCACAAATGCTATCGTCCACTAATGAGTGTTCAATTAAAATCGAAACAAAATATCGTATAAATTAGCTCCAAAAAATTAATAACACTTAGAAAACTTTAAACTTAAGGTCTTAGAAAGTGCATATTTTCACCACAGTCCCCAAGACCCGTTTCTTAACACAAAAAAAAAAATTGAGATTATCATATGTACTAAGGTGATTAGTCAAGGTTCTTTAGATTTTGAACATGTTTCTGAAACTTTAAGAACTTTCATAAACGATGTTCGTGTTCATTCTATTTTTATGTTCATCTCGCTCGTGTTAGTTCTCTCTCTCTCTCTCTCTCTGGGCCTTTGTGCATGAAGAGCACGTCTCAATACAGGTGTATGCTAGTCGTCTCAAAACCAAGTGAATGGACGGCAAAGATGAAGTAAACATTAAGTGCAACCAAATCAATACGGATCATAATCACGCTGAAATTATTAGTAGTAGTTTAAAATTTTTTTTATATATCAAATTTAATTTTTATCTTTCACTGTGGAAAAAACGTATCATACCGAAAAACCAAAATTTTTGATTAACCCAAAGTTATAATTTCGCCGTTAACGAATCTATCAAACTTGTAAAAGAAAACACTTTGCCTAGGCTTAAGATTTGGGATTTGCTTATTTTTAAGTCTCAAGTTTGAAATTTCTTAAATGCTATTGATTTTTTAGAGTTAATTTATACGAGACTTTATCTCGATTTTAATTGCGTCACTCACTAATGGACCGGAGGATATATTGGTTTTTCATAAATTAGTTATGGTGGACGTAAACTAACCCGAACATCTTGAAATATCAAAAAAAAAAATTTAGAACCCAGTGGGATCTAGCATGCCCCGAGAACAAGTGTTTGTGTGGGCAGATTTGGATCTCATCAGCTCAGCTGATCTGCTTTTGATTACTCAGCCTGTTTTAAATTTGATACGCAAGAGTACTACTAACCACCCACACACAACACCAATGGCAACCAAATCTGCATGGAACTTTTTCAACACGTTGTTATAATATTCCAAGCACTGCCATCAATGTCGATACCCCATTTTTTCAAAGCTCTACCAGCTAGGTTTTTGTTGGGCATAATGGCCCTGTTTGGGCAAATATTACTTATTGGTTTATTGACTTATTTTTGTTTGTTTTAATTCAAACAATATATAATTTAATTTATTGACTTATTTTTATATTTTTTAAACTTTTTTTATATTTTGACTAAAATTTTTTATTTTCTGACTCGTCTCAGTGAGAAAAGTCTAAAAAGTATAATAGTTTGACTAAATGATAAAAAAAACTCACTAAAGACGAAAAATCTACAAAGTCAAACAAGTCAATATGCTAATATACCAAATTTACCCATTCAAAACCAATGTGTCTCTAGAGAGAGAGACTTTGGGGTTGAGTATAATGTGAAAATTGGGAGTTTGCTTTCTTTTTTAATTTTAAGTTTGAAGCTTTATAGATAATATCAACTTTTTAGAGTTAGTTCATACAAAATTTTTTCTCAATTTTAATTAGCCTTCGCTAATGAACGGTGAGATTGATCCTCCATGAGCCAGTAAAGTGCTTAAAAACTAATCCAAACACCCTAAAATATGAGTGAGAGAGAGAGAGAGAGACTAACTTAATAGTGTGCTTGCTTACTCGATCTACTTGCATTTTTTATATGGAATATGAATTTTTTATATAAAACATGCTAATTATTGTTTAGTGAATGGTGGTTAATAGAGACTTTCCTCAATAAGAGCTTTTTTTTTTAACCTCTTAGTGGTACGATATAATTGTTATTTTTTTCATAATATTTCAAAATAAAAACGGTTACTAGTGAGAGTTTATATTATTTACCAGCCAATGAAGGATAGTTAATCGAACCCAACTTATATATAAACATGCATATTAAAGAGCCGGTTGAAGAGAACCGATGCTTCGTTGGGCAATAAATTGAACACACACTAGCACAAAGAACAATTAAGAAATCAAATAAATAATACGATACAAATAGTTGAACCAATGTTTCGTTGGGCAATTAAGAACAATTTGCACGATATAGGTTTGCGAACAAATCGATTATTAAAATATCCATAGTTAAATAAAATAACATTTTAACATTTTTTGGGAAAACAAATATAATGTCCTTCATATTCTTGAAAAAAAAAATGATCCGTAGGTTGTCTAACCATCAAAGTCCTTGGCAAATAATACTGTAAATAGGGGTTTGAAAACAAGATCTATTATCCATTATGATACTAAATTAAGTTACCCACCATCATCTCATCTAAAAGTTGTTGAATATAGAGCAACAACTTTATTATCCATATTTTTAACATATAGTCAGTTGTAGCAACGTTGCCTCGCTCAATACGTTAATATGTGTTGAATAGCTTAAGATATATTATTGTGCCTATTTTTTAACAGTTTAAGCTTTTAAAAAAATTTTCTATCAATTTTTTTTTTTTAAATTAGTGACTTAATATGGTATCAGAGATCTAGTT
>JAULJZ010136485.1:0-10741 GCA_032270985.1 Heliamphora pulchella | reverse complement strand
ACCCCAAAACCAAGATCCAGTCGACTGAACCCATAGGTTCGGTCGACTGAACTCACCCAGAAACCATTTTTAAGCTATTGGTTTAGCCCTCCAAACGTCAAATCGAAGCCTCTAAACTCCAAATCAACACCCGAGAACATCCACACGCCTAGGCCTAATACTAAGACCTCAAAAGAAACTCCCAATACCCGATTTCATCCACGAAATCGACAAAAAATAGGTTTTAAACCCAAAAACCTAACTCGATTCAAACCCAAATGTACAGCAAACCAACCGGTAAAAAGACACCCGACTACCCATAGCACCCTTATAAAATATACATGTCTAGAATTCTACCTCGGTGAGTTCAAAACTCAACGTCTCGATCCACGTACAAAATCAAGCTTCGTCGGAATCAAAATCTGACCGGATGGTTGTGTAGCCCACCGCGCCAATAATAGGAATCCGCTGTCTGATCGTCAGAAATCGAACCCTGGGCCCCTGAGAAATTAGAGAGAAGGCAGAGAGAAAAACAGGAAACTTAGGAGTTATGTTTTGGAAAATATTTTTTGAAAATATCAAACTCCAGATATTTATAAGTTTTCAAAATATCTTCTTTTTTGAAAACTTTCGAGATTCGTGCCACAATGGCCCACGGCCCCAGAAACTTACCCCGCATGCATATCTAAACCCGATCATGCATCAAAAGCAGTAAAAACATACTCGAAAAAAAACACGTAACATGCGTCCGAAAACGCCAAAAAAGAAAACGGGTCAGGGTCTCACATGATGTCTAAGCAAATATGTCATTTCCCACACTTTGTGCAATAAACCATAAAAGTTTATTGGATGGTCTTCGTTGTCCCCTTCGACAACCAACCCACTATTTTGAATTTTATGACAATTATCCCAATTGATAATAAGAAATCGAGCGCCATTATAAATGCATCCAGAATAAGTTTTAATTATCGCCAAAGGACCGTTGGCCATTGACCATAATTCGTCGGCTGCTTCTAATGACCATTGGTTTCGCAATAGATTCACCTACATGAATAATATGTGTTATGTTACTTTTGATATGATGATAAATTGATTTCTCAAATAATGTATGTAGATAAAAACATACTCTAAATAGGGGTCCACTTCAGAGCTATTGTATAAGACAAACTAGTGTGCCATATTGCGTTCCTTAGCGGAAATTTCAGATGCCCTCTGAATTAGTTAAAAGCGACGAACATTTTGACTGAATATTGTTAATCTTGGACTACGCTCAACGCCGTCCCATTTATTTTTTCTCGGTTAAACAACATTTCGATGCCATCAAGATTCATTGAGCAGAAGGTAGTACACTCTTTCGAAATGTAAGCCGTTACGATTGAACTTTTTGGATAAGCCTTATTGCCAACAAACCTTTTCAAAAGTCCAAGCAGCTTACAAATATTGAAGATTATAGTATTACACAACTTTAACTTGTATTACAAGTTAATTACGATTATACTATAAGAGTATAAATACTTACCTCTCAATCGAATACAACCATCAATATTGTACCGACTCTCCAGGCCTAGTTTTCACGAGGCAAGTGAATAGTTAAAGTGTACCATGACATCAAAGAAAGCAGGAGGGAAAATCTTCTCAAGTTTGCAAAGTACAAGTACTATGTGATCTTTTAGTTTATCCAAGTCTTTCAATCTCAATGTCTTCATGCACAACTGTTGGAAGAAATTTCCTAACTCGAACAGCGCAGTACCAATTTCCTTATTTAGGTACTTGCGTATTCCAATTGGAAGAAGTCGTTGTAAAAGGACGTTATTGTCATGACTTTTGAGACCAATTAATTTACCACCCTGAGTGCTGACGCAAGTTGATATGTTTGCTACACAGCCATCAGGATACTTGATCGATTTCAAAAAGTCACAAAATCCTTGTCTCTCTGTCGGAGATAATGTGTACAATGCTGGGGGCTTCTCAAAGGACCCATCTGCAAGCCTTTTTAAATGCAACTCCTTTCGAATTCTCATATTCTCCAAATCTAAAAGTGTTTTTTATGTATCTTTGTTCTTCCCATCTATACTCAATTGCATCCTAAGGTTGTGTTGAAGATTGAGTATCTTTCGATAAGGAAGCTCGAGCATAATGCTTCTTTTTGTGCAATTCAAAATTCGTCGATATTCATCCCTTTTTCTTTTGCTAACACTTAGGATGCTTTTATGTCCCTGAATTAATTTGGTCTGATAGTTGTTCTCTCAATAACTCTAAAGGCCTGAATTTGACCATTAAATAGTTTGCTCCTCCCCCAACTGTGATCATGAGACAAATATCGATGAGCACCCATATACCCTATCTTACTTCTCAGATGCTACGATGATCTATCCTCATTACAAATGGGGCAAGCCAAATAACCTTTTGTATTCCATTCAAACATGTTACCATATGTAGGAAAGTCGTTAATAGTCCACATGACAGCTGCATGTATTTAAAAAAAAATCAGTTGAATCATAATAAGTTTGGATGACATCCTCTCACAACTCCTTCAACTCAATTAATGGCCGCAAATAAACATCGATATCTCTTTCAGGTGCAGTTTTATCAAGAATAAATAACGACATCATTAAAAAGGGTTATTTCATGCACTTCTAAGGTGGGAGATTATAAGGCATTACAATAATGGGCCACATACTGTATGATGTGCTCATATTGCCAAATAGATTAAAGCCATCAGTGGTTGACCCCAATCTCACATTTCTCGGATCCCCAAAAAACACAGGATGCTTCTAATCAAAGTCCTACCATTTTTTACTGTCAGTCTAATGCCTCAATACTCTATCATCTACACACTTCTCCTTGTGCCATCGCATATTTGTAGCTGTTTTCTTCAACATATACAATTTTTTGACCTTGGTTTTAATGGGAAGTACCGCAATACCTTTTGAGGAACTTTTTTAACTTTACCATCATTGATCTTGTAACTAGACTCCTGATATATAAGGCAATGCTCTAGATTCATAATCTCCTTTGAAAAAAGTGTGCAGTCAAATTTACACGCATGAATCGACACATATCCCAAACCCAAATCACGTTGGAACTTTTTAGGTTCCATAAAAGGTCCAAGGAATAGTTGGATCACACTCTAGTAAAATTTCCTTGAATACCTTCATAACCATGTCGAATGACTTGTTGCTCCACTTGTTGTACACCTTAACATGAAGCATCTTAACAACAAACGCCAACACGGTCTTATTGCATCCCAAGTACACTTTATGTTGAGTATCATTAAATAATTTTTCGAAATTCTGTGTATCTTTTCCCTCGAAACTATCAGACAATTCATTAATGTCATCATCAATGAGACCCCCTGTGTAAATTTGTTCTAACATTTTAGGAAATTAATCATTGTTCTCAGCCACTTCCTCCGCCACTTCCCCTACAACTCCATCTCTAACGCATTCAACATCCTCGTGGTTCTCATTATTCAGTACACGAGGTTGATCCATGGGATCAAATTCCCCATGGTACAACTAAGTTTTGTATGAAGGCGAGATTCCTCTTCGGATCAAATGAATGTTAACAACATTACTACTATGTTTTTCTGCATTCAAACAATCAACAGACGAACACCAAATTTCATCTTTTGGTCCTATATTTTTCTTCGCAAATTCAATAAACAACCTCACCCCTTCTTTATATTTTGCATACTTGTTAATCTATTTTTGATCATCATTCAACTATTGTCCATTTTTTGTCACCTGCAAATTAATTCACGACTATACATGTCAAGCAACACTAAGTTATCTAATTTTATTCTATTTTAGTAGGCGGTCCTATCCCATTTAGCAATACACAGTATATATCGTATAAAGTAGCTCACATTGCTTCGTTCATCTTTATCGAAAATCCGGTAGCATCTCCCCTTAGTTCTCTAAGTACACGATATAGCCTGAGTATATGTCATACCCAATCTAGTATGCACCCGGAGAACAAGAGGAGTTGTCGCACGAGATCTTGACGAGATGGAGCATATTTAAGCAGTAAAGCTACGAAGTACGATATAAACTTGTGCATTCCCAAACTGTCCGAAGTGGACATTCCAAGAAGAGCTTCATAAAAGATGTCTACACACTTTTATGAAGATTCTCAGACGGGTTTAATGGTTTATGCATATGCATATAACTATTCAAAACCAACATATGTATTGCAGGTTTTAGCATAACGACTACTTGCTAAATTGACAATGGGGATGGTTTTACCATCCCAATTGTGCAATCTGCATAACCAATGTCTTAGCAATCTGGATAACTTTAAACTTCTCCTCCTCCTCTTCTTTTAGTGTTTTAGTTTGTAATTAACGTATTACTATCGCCTAAAGTGATTGCATTATATGTAGAAACACACTTAATTAATGTGTTTTAGTTTAGAGTCGGTACAACATTACCCACTTTTGTTTGATAAGTGAAAAACAAGAGCCTCACTTAATGTGTATCATATATTTTTAATTGCCAAAAATACATCGTAAACAATGTCAAATGATATTTTAGAACTATTTAAGAATTTTCATTATATATATTCATGCTAAAATGACTCACACTATATATATACTAACAAATGACACATGCCTAAAGGCACTTTTTAACGTAAGTTCAATGTAACTTACTCAATTTTAAATTAACTTTAGCCTTTAAATTTTAAATTAATAATAGAGTAAATTACACTTACCTCCCCTGAGGTTTAAGCTTATTACAGGGACCTCTCATGTGGTCTCTGAAATTACACTAACTTCCCTTGAGATTTAATTTTAACATCAATTGCACCCAATCGTTAAATTTTCGAACAAATTTTTATGATCAAATCCGTTCATTACGTAGAACTCGTCGAGTTTGCTTAGCATGTGAAAATTTAGATTCATCCGATATCTGTAACTAAGTGATTGAATAAGATCTTCTGATAAATAAATAAATAAAAATTATTCAATCACTTAGTTATAGATATCGGATGAATCTAAATTTTTATATGCTAAACTAACTCGACGAGTTCTACGTAATGAACGGATTGGATCATCAAAATTCGTTCAAAAATCTAACATTTTGGTGCAATTGATGTTAAAATTAAATCTCAAGAGAAGTTAGTGTAATTTCAGATACCACATGGAAAGTCCCTGTAATAAGGTTAAACCTCAAGGGAGGTAAATGTAATTTACTCTTAATAATAAATAAATAAAAGCAACTCGTAATTTCCCATGTAGACATTTAAAATTATTTAATTATTTTATTATTACTGTGTTGTATGTAGAGTGTAGAACAAATGCCTGTACTTTGTTTTGCAAGACCCACATGTGCGGTTGGTGACGCGTAAAACAAATATTTTGTGTGACAATGTTATTATTTTATTTGTGTAAAATAGTACACTAATAATTAACTTAAAAATATTAAGAGAAAAAGAAGCACAACTTTTTTAACAAACTTCAATTAAATGTGGAGTCCCACTCATTTTCTTTTCTATATTGAAGTGCTCAAATCCTAGTAATTTTTAAAGAGGAAAAGGTATCTCCACATCAAAATATGAATTTAGATATTTATTAAATATTGAGATAATTAATGTTAAAAAAACATTATAATTAGCTCTAAACATTTTGGCACAAAAAATCCTGAACTTTAGTTGGATGTTAAATTATTAATAGAAATATATCAAAAAGGCCGAAACGATCTTCAAAAATAAAATAAAAAAACACGTTTCTTTTCTTTTAACGAAAAGCCCCTAAAAACAGGACCATATTGAATAACTTAAGAACATCTACAATTGAGGATAAATTACATAAATCAATTTAAGTTCAACAAACAATGATCTACAGAAATGAATTCCAAATCCCTTCGTTCTGTTCATTTCAAATTCACTGAAGATCCCAGGTTCAAATACATAATCCTCATCATCATAAGTCATAAATGAAAGTCTTTTCTCATACACAACCATTGTTCAAACTTTTTTCCTTGTTATTTTTGTTTTGATTCACATACTTAACAGTTTAACTAAAAGAACAGTAAAAAAATTTATGTACAGAAATAAAGAGAAAAATAGAGATAGAGGCTAATCCATGAGAAACAGAGATAAAGAGAAAGAATGCCTAGATCTGAGGCTAATCCAGTAAAAAAAAAATGTATGTACGAGGTGTTGATTCATTCAAAGAAGCTAAATCACAAGAAATCGAGAAAGAGATAGCTAGATATATATATATATATATATATATAGAGAGAGAGAGAGAGAGAGAGAGAGAGAGAGAGAGAAGAATGCCTAGGTCTGAGTTTCACGAGAGAGAGGCCAAGTATGTGAATCGAATAACCCTTATGCGTCAGAGAGGCTAACTCTTTTGCGCCGTCACTTTTTTGCGCCGTCACCGACTTCAGCATCGTCGTCGTCGCGCTGCCACGCCATCGTTGTCGTTGTCGCCACGCCTTTGTCAATGAGTTCGTAGATCTGAGTTTTAGTGTAAAAGGGTTTTGATCTCTCACAGTAGTGTAAGTGTATTTTAGTGTCAAGTGTTAAACTCTTTTAGAGTAAAATTGTAAAACCCTGGGTATTTGAAAGGGTTTTTAAAGTGTTCCCCGGCCGAATATCTTGGTTGCTAATTTTTTTTACTTTTTTCGACTAACAGATTTAGTTGTTAAAATAATTGTTTTATATGTTCCATGACCAATTTTATTTTGGTCGCCAAATAATAAAGTTCTGCGACTAAATATTGATTGCTAAAAGAGTACCCACTTTTCACCAAAGAAATGGAATTCCTGCTAAACTTTCAACGACTAAATTTATTGTTGGTCGCCAAATGTTTATAATTTTCCAACTAAATTTTATTTGGTTGCCAAAAGTATTTGATTCTGCAACTAAATTCCATTTTGGTCGCAAAAGTTGGTAGCCTAGTGTTTTTTCTTGTTGTGATGATGTTCAGGTCTACCTTTCCAACATCATTCGCAGATCAATGTATTTTGCCGAGATATTGTCATATTGGTGGCAGAGAGACTGCGACGACATCAATTGCGAGAGCTTTTGAAAAAATATCAGTTTAATTTGGGAATATTCCCTACGAAGAACCATTCGTCCCAACTCCTTCGTGTTCATCGTGGACATAACGGGCTCAAATTTGGTGACATCAAGGTGTAGGTGGAGGACGACAAGTACATGAGGTAAAAAATTGAAGTGGTTTGTGCAACGACTCAAGCGAACTACTAACCCAATAAATTGAATAAAAAGCCTAACAACACGGCTCAAAATACTTAAGCCAAGTTATTAGTAGTAAGCCCACAAGTTTTATTATATACCAGATTTATTTTCTATCTCCCACCGATGTGGGATAGTGTGAGACCCCGACCTATTTATTTTTAGAATGATTAAAGTGTTTAAGGTATTAGGATTACCCTTTTGACGTCGGTGATGTTTTAGAGACATGTTTGGTTTGGTTCGAGATTATAAAACATGTTCTGTCATCGAAAACAGCTTGAGAAATATGGCAGTGAGGATTCAGTCGACTAAGGGGCTTGATCTAGTCGACTGAGTGCATTCCAGTAGCTTTCAGTCGACTGACCAGGAGGGTTCAGTCGACTGAGCTTGAGGCGGTACGATATTTTTGACTTTCTAGAAGGTTTTTCAGTCGACTAGATTAGGGGTCCAGTCGACTGACTTGCGATATTTTTGGGCGTGACTTATAAATATCAAGCCTTAGAGATATTTTTGAGATATTTATTTCAGATCTGGTTTCTCTCTCACGAAACCTCTGCCTTCTCTCTAGATTTTGATGGGCTCGGGGCTCAATTTTTAGCGATCTGATAGTGCATCCTCACTATTGGTGTCGGGGGCCTCGCATATATCCAGACAGAATTTTGTTTCGTCGAGATTCAGTTTTCAAGACGTCGTGATTTTGGCTCAACGAGGTAGGATTCTAGACCCTACTGTTGTATAAGGGAGTTATATGTAATTATATGTGTTTTCATCGGGTAGAAAATACATCAAATATCATATTTATGTTTAAACCTTAGTTTTTCGGATAAAAAACATGATTTTTGCTTTTCTGGGTTTATTACATCGTATGACTTGTGGACGTATGGTTTTCAAAGATAGTTTTGAAAACAGTGATTTTTGGTAAAAAAATCTCAACACTCGGTGTTTTGGAAGTTTGGAGCTAACCATCGGGGTTGAGTCTCAGTTTTTGAACTATTTTGTTGGAAACAAGAAAAAATATTTTGAAAATATTTTTGTTGATCTCCATGTTGATGGATGGATCTATATATACATGTTTAATGTATATTTGTGAAAATATTTTTCGCAGTTGTTGAGCTACGGGTTGGTTTTTGAAATGATTCTCTAGATGTACCGGGATAGCAGGTATTTGGCACGAGTTGCCCTCGGTGGAAGTCCAAAAACGTGCGCAGAGTAGATACCTTGGTCCTTCGGGTTAATTCCCGTAAACTAGGCAGTTGGGTGCTTTGTTCCCTCGGGTTGTTGAACCCATAAACTAAGCTTTTATGTTGTGGTGGCTTCGTATAGAACTTGCATTTACCTAACCGGTCCTACGATGTGTAGGAATTGGGTAAAGAGGCAGGAGTTTGTAGTTGCTACCTCTGTCCCCTTGTGACGGAGTCGGTACATAGGAATCATTTAACCTTTTCTCCTCGGTAGTGTGGCCTGAGTGGAGCATACTGTTTTATCGTTTTACCTTTATCCTCGGCTGTATGTTTCGAGTGGATTATACTATTTTATTTTCCTCGGTTGTATGTGTTCTGAATGGAAATAATCTTTTCTCGTTTCTCGGTGTGTGATCCGAGTGAAAAATAACGTTTTGGTTACTACTTTTCTTTAACTGCGAAAATGTTATTTGTATTATTATATGCATGTTGATATGCATGGTTTTGAGGATGGATATGTGGAATTTTATTAAGTAAAATCGTTTTGAGGCTTGTGTTGGCCTGATGGAAAATTTGTGGTTTTGGGTTGGAAAAACCTTTTTGGCTCATGTGGTTGAGCCTATATGCTTGTGATTGTATATCCTGTTTTACAGTTTTATATAGTCTGTTTCTATTGGGTTTCGGCTCACGGTGTGAAATTTTACTGTAAAACCTTTTTCAGGTAAGCGTGGTCCGATAGGTTGACCTTGTGATGCCCGGAGGAGGCTAATGACAAGATCCTGTTATCTTGTCTTTGTTAGATAGTTTATACCTTTCTGCATCGGTTTCATGTTTTGATATAACATGTTGTAAGTCGTATACTATTCTTATGGATGTATGCATGTTTTAATGCTTTCGAAAGGATCTTAGGTTGGTTGTTGTTTTCCATAGTTTCTTACTACGTTTTTCGTTGTTGGGATCAACGGTTTACAAACGGGATTTTCAAATGATTTATGCTTCATTTAAACTTGTGCTTCGAGGAAGATATTTGGAACGACCTAAGCTTCTTTTAAAATGAAAAAATTTTCTTATCCAAAACTTGTAGTTTGTTTTAAAGGCGTAACTTGTGGGGCTGTAACTGTAGTCTTTTGGCAACTCTTTTAACTCAAATAAATTCTCGATAGTACATTTTTACAAAGATTTTGGCCTTGTTTGGCTTTCTGATTTTAAATCCCTTTTGTTTGGGCGGTTTCGGTGGCTGTTCAGTGACTTTTCGCGTGACCTAGAGTTTGGGACGTGACAACTTGGTATCAGAGCTCTGGGTTCGAATACCTATGAACTGTGGGAGACGAGGGTGCATCACCTTGTGAGGATATGTGTGTGCTTGGTTGCATGTGTTTTGAATATGAGCTGTTGATGTCGTGTATATATGAGCATGGAGGTTAGACCTTAGGATTGATTAGTCTTGCCTTCGGGCCTTTGAACTAACAAACTTGGGAGCCATGTTAGAAATGCATTTCATGGATGTAATTTCTAGCAAGAAATCTAAGTGGGTTATCCAAAGTGACGCGTCATTCTTGTCGGTTCTTCTCGGTATCGGTGTTGTGTCTGCATAATTGTTGTGGCTATGTGTTAGCATGATTATGTGGTATGTGGTAGAAATAATATGATAGATCGATCTTAGATTTTCGTGTTTCATGTTTTCTCTCTTTATAACCTATACCTCTTTCGAGGCAACGAGACCGTGGTTTGGATTTTGGATATGCAACTCGGTTGTTATCAGTTGCAGAGACAGGGTTATGGGTTAAGCGTTGATAGCTTGGTATGTTGTGAAACTCGACAGTGAGTTGGGCTTAGCTGCGTAAGGATGGCCTCAGTTGGTGTTTGTTGAGTGTTTGAGCAGAGTTTTGTTCAGGTGTAGTCGAAGCATGGTTGATGGCTTTAGCTTGGGTAACTGGCTTCTCTGGAGAGTAAGTTTCTAGAAGTGGTAGTGGTGTTAAGGATAGCCTTGCGAGTAGGGGCGATGGGGTGTTGAAAAGCTTAGATCTTAGTTGTTATGCTTGAATTGTGGATAGTGATTATTCCTTTCAGATTTTTGATGTACGTGGTTTTGGCCGCGTGATGGATTAGGAACGTCTTGAGCCATGCTATGTCATGAGTCGTGCACTCATGATGGGGTATAAACGAAAACATAGTGGATGGGAGCGTAGTAATCCTTGCCCGGGTGTATGTTGAGATAGCAGAACATGAGTGGTTATAGGAATATCCCTGACAGTAGGATATTGAGAGTGGTCAGCAGGATGTTGATGGTGATCAATGGGATGTTGACGGTAGTCAGCGTAGCATCTGAGGATGTTGTAGGTAGTCAGAGTAGTTCTGATGACCTTGGACATTGT
>JAULJZ010136475.1:0-10741 GCA_032270985.1 Heliamphora pulchella | reverse complement strand
CACACCCCAAGATTATTATGAATAGTGCTTATCCTCTTAATTCTGAAATAATTATTGATTTGCATATATTTAATATTTATTGTTTTGATTCATTAGAGGGTGCGATCTTATATGAGTCTATATTCCTGATGAGTTGGACAGCGGTATTATTTATAAGGTAAATATTAATTATTGACAGAATTCAAGTCCCGATAGATCGAGATTGACGATACCTCCTTAAGGAAGTTTACAAGTTTTGACTCGGCCAAACCCTGCAGGTGCATTTGATTATCTGGCGGTCAAATAAGTTAAGCAGAAGGGCTTAAGAAATATCAAAATGTCGATTAAATTAAATTGTCAGTAATTAAATTTAATTGGCGGATATCAAAAATTTTAACGTGGGGAGAAATGATAAGCATTTAATAACAGGAGCTCAATGCAAGAAGATCTTGAGATTATGGGTCAAAGTGTAATTATAGTTATTTAATTGTGTGAACTATAATTCAGTATTTTATAAAAATTACAGAAATTGCTGCGTCTTTTCGTAATTGTAGAAATCGCTGGTAGGTATCTGTATTCCACTGGAAATCTTACTCATAATTACTCCAAAGGTCCCTGCTGTTGCCTTATATATATGCGAGTAGGTTGAACCAATTTAAAAAATCATGATATCATATTTTGTTTCTCAAGACTAAAGATATTTGGGTTCTGCCCGGTACAAGTTCTCGATAGTCCGTAGCCCACACTACGTTTGAGAATCGCATAAGGGAATACAGTAGAAGATCTGATAAGAGCTTCAACTTGGAATCAAATCACAGTTGAAGAATCGATCGACAAAAGGTATTCTTCTAAATTAACTTTTTGGTTGCTCGGGTTTTATTTTGATCGTTTGTCATCAAAAGTTTTATCTAGAGCCCGTTTCGACATTTGCCCGGCCAGTTAATTTTTTTACCAAAAATAGTTTACAAAAATAATGATCTTGGTAGTATTGCCTCCATCACATGATATCAAAATGAATAACAGAATACTTAAAACACATTTTCATGTTACTAGTCTCACAAAACCTCATGGCCATAACAACAGATCATGGTGGCAGTGACAAACAAACTAGCAGCCATTATGTTTGTAGATCTAAAAAAGAGAGAAAGAGGGTATACATAATAGAGACCACGATCCATTTAATCTAGGCCAGATCTACCATTTACTTTGTAACACCCCGATATTTGGGAACGTTAAAGACGTAAATATATGCATAATTAGGGTTATTCTACTGATTCATTATAGATAAATAGAGTACTTAATGGCATAAGAAAAGTTCAAGTGCTTAACCAACCATTCAAAGTAAGTAAAGGTATTACAATCTTCTAACAAAGTGAGATATAGTATCTTGGATAAAAAGACTGAAGAACAAATTCTATTGCTCCCCAGGTGCGATGTCGAATCCTTGTGGCTCATCGTACCCTTCTTCTTCCAGATATTCAGGCTCTTCGTGATACTCCACTTCCTGTAATTCCTGCCCTTCACCTGTTGCGTAAACACCGTCAATCGAAGCTCAAAGTATACCCAAAGTCCTACCCAAGAAACCCAAAAGTAATCCACCAAAACCCACAATTATAAAGGTTTAAGCAATGATAATGTCACAAAAAGTAAACAAGTACAGAATTTACATTCAAGGAGGGTAATGCAATGCGTGAGATGTATGTGCCCACGGCCTAACTTCCAATTGTACACTGATCGTGTGAACTCCACCCCAAGAATTTTAAGGAACAGAGTTTTTGGACAAATTGCACACTAAAGCTATCACAAAACTCGTCATTATGAATAATAACCACGTCACCCGGTTACATACCACAACTATTTTATTCAATCACAATAGCGTGGGGTCGGGGACCAATCCTAGGCCATATCTAGACACTCCCACCTTAAGAAGCGTAATCCTTCGCCAATGTCAACTCCAAAGTCCAAATTATAATGATAGCATGCTAGCGACGAACCCATGGTGCCCAACAATATTATTATCACAATTTCTATCATAATCCAATTCCATACACTAGTGACACACTCAGGGTGTTCACAGATAATACATCTCAAAATAATCACTACTGGTAACCATGGTCGTCCTGGATTTAGAATAATGAAAACAACTCTGACTTTCCAACCCACAACAATACATGATAGACTTCAATATGTCAGGATGCAGGTGACAATACCTATGATGTGCAATATGGATTTCAAGTATGACTATCTATAGCATGGCATCAACTAGCATGGAAAAATTCAAGGTACAACTACTAATCATAAAGTATAAGTATGTGAGGCACCGACTACAATTCTCAAGATACGATTCAAAACTTGTTGGCATGAGTTATAATTGTCATATATGTTGGAGGCAAAACTACGAAATTTTTTGTTTTTATAAACGATCACCTGAAAAAATTAATTGGGCAAACGCCGAAACGGGTTCTAGATAAAACTTTTTATGACGAACGATCAAAATAAAACCGGTGCAACCATAGTTAATTTTAGAAGAATATCTTTTTACCGGTCAAATCTTCAACTATGATTTAAATTCGAGTTAAAGCTCTTGTTAGATTTTCTACTGTATTCCCTTACGTGATTCTTGAATGTAGGGTGGGTTACAATATATCAAGAATGTCTACCGACAAAACTTGGACAGCTTTAGTCTTGGAAGACAAGTTATGAAACTGGTTCAGCCTACCTACATATTTATAGAACTATAGCAGGGACCTGTGGAGTAATTATGAGAAAAACTTCTAGTGGAACACAGATACATATCAGCGATTTTTGAAATTAAGCAAACCTCATAGCGGTATATGTAATTATGAAAAACTAGCAACGATTTTTACAATTTTCATAAAATACTGAATAACAGTTCACACTACTAAAAAACTATAATTGCACTCTAACCCATAATCTCAAGACCATCTTACATTGAGCTCTTGTTATTACATGCTTATCATTTCTCCCCACGTTAAGATTTTTTATACCCGCCAACTAAATTTAATTACTGACAATTTATTTTAATCAGCCTCTTAAAATTCCTTAAACCCTTCCGCTTAACTTATTTGACTGCTAGATAATCTAATCCACCTGTAGAATTTGGCCTGGTCAAAACTTATAAGCTTTTTTAAGAGGGTATCGTCAATCTCGATCTTTCGGGACGTCGATTCCGTCAATAATTAATATTCACCATATAAATAATATTGCTACCCAACACACCAGGAATATAAGTCCATATAAGATCTCACCCTCTAATAAATCAAAATAACGAATATTAAATATACGCAAATCAATAATTATTTCAATATTAAGAGTATAATCACTATTCATAATAATCTTGAGTAGTGAATTAATTTATATAGTCAGTATAAAATTAATTACCCAATGTGTTCCCTTTAATACACACTAAGTATACTAACACAGAGAGTCGGAATAATAGACAACGCTATTATCTGTTCTCCGTAACTAAGACAAGTCTACCAAAACTCTGTGCTACAGTCGTACCAATAGTATGTCCATTTCCATCTAAACTGTGCACATAAAATTTATATTCTACAAGAACCTAAAATCTAATCTTCTATGTGTATGTCATACTCTACACACCAGATTAAAAATACTATATAGAATATTGGACATACATGCATAACATTAAAGACATGATACACATACATTACTCATAAAGACTTTCATAAAATAAAAAATTAATTTTATTAAAATAAAATTAAATACTAAAAATATGATTTTCAATATACCAACCTTAATAATATATTCACTTAGAAACGTATTTCCATTTATTCAAATCAATCAAAATACAAATTCGGGTCTCAGGATAAAAAGGTACTCAAACACACACATAACAACTTTAAGGCTAAGTTCAAATATTAAATTTAAAAGGACAGCTAAGTTTTAGGGCATCTAAACTTGTAATCAAGTTATGATTTCTAAACACCAATTAGATAAAAATAGTTCCTACAACTCTTATAGTTAACACTAAGGCCAAAATCTAATGAAAATGGGTGAAGAAGGTCATTGAAACAAAAACGGTACAGCACTTTGGTTGATATTTTTTTTAACAAAATACGTGCTTCAGTTGGATAGGGTTTAGGGTATCAAATCGAGTCAAAATGAGCCCATTTTTGGATGTGTTCTAGATTGCCATGTGTCCTACAAGTATTATGAAGGGTGCTGGGGGTGGTTGTTTGAAATACGTTGAAGATATAAGTCATTTTGTAAAATAGGTTTTGTCAACCGCTAAACCCTCAGCAGTACCAGTTTTGAATAGAGAGTTTGAAAAGGATTTGAGGGGCTTTCCCTAGGTATCAAGGTCCTATTTTTGGAACGTATGTAGTTTAATATGTTATCTATAACATTCATAAAGACAACTTATGGAGTAGGTCACTAACAATAGAGATTTTTGGTTATATAAAAATATGTGACAGAAGTGTCTTTAAATAGCCAAACCTTAATCGAGAATTTCAGAGGGGTTTTGACCTATCAAACCTCAATTTTTTAGGCTCATTTGTGGTGGGTAACTAGATATACATGTTTTCTATAATTTTTATGTTTTGACAAAAACTCGGATCTTATTTTAAACTAGTGTTTTTGGGTTTGTGTTGTTGACTGGTCTAAAAATGATACACTTTAGTAGATTTGCGATATCTCGAGTTCTACTCACTCTATTGAGTTCAAACTAACTTTGAATGAAAGATAACGCAAAAATATAAAACTATACATAAAGAATGTGCTTAGATCATTTTTCTATATTGAGTTATGATACTTCAATGATCATAACAGGTTTCGTTTAAGTATTCCAAAATCAGGTCCTTATATGATCAAGTCTCCTACTTATGATATGTCAAGAATTTGCTCCATTTCTTTGCATGCTTGTGTTTTAGACATAAATAACAAGATTCTAGAACACTCCTAAGTCATCAAAATCAAAAAATAACAGCACACGGCCATGTCTCATATTATTCAAGAACATAACAGCCTCTAGTTTGTTAATACGACGCCTTTTCGATTCGTTTTCGGTTCTCAATTTTTGTTTTTTGATTGTGTTGAGAGGATTGGGCTAAGGTGAGTTAGGGACAGATTCAAATGGAGTTTGAGAGGTAGGATTCAAGAGTTACTTACTTGTTTGAGGTCCTAGAAATGGTGGAAGACTTGTAGGACTTAGCTTTTTGATTCCTTGATATCCAAATACCCTTTTCTTGGAACCTTCTCTTCTTTCTTCTCTTAAACTCACCCTAGCTCCTAAGAACACTTTTAATCAGGTCTCCTCCCTCTCTTGGCCGAATATCATAGAGGGAAAATAGGGTGTTTGGCTTAGTTTTATAGGAAAAGACTTAGGGAACATCATAATGACTTTTTGAAACCCCCCTTTTTTTTCTTCCTTTCACATGGGTGGATGTGACTTAGTGCAACTTTTGAGAGATAACATCAAATTTGGTTGTAGGGATTTTGACTAGGGTGTTTGGAAGTCAAAAAGGCTGAATTTTACATTAATTAGGTGCTTATTCTAGGTTTGCGTGCTATTTTGTGCAAGAAAGTGCCTTAAAAATTAATTTGATGTATCTTTTTTTGTCTTTTCCTACTAAAACTTATTATTTTTTTGTCGCTCCGTCCTCTGTGCACGTCGGAACATACATAAATATATATAAAGGTATATTTTATCTATTCATTTATGTTTACATATCATAAATATTACATCATTAGAGTTTCTGAACTGTTCAAAGGTACATAGCGTTTACAGTTTCACCAAGAAATTTCAAAAATTACGATAAGCATGGAAAAACTGAACAAAAAGAACAAAAGAAGAAGATTTAAATTTTCAGCAAGCATTGTCAGGGTCCGCTGGCACCTGCCATTCACCTTGTTCTTCATTTCCGTCTTCTTCTTTGGGGGAAACTTCCTCAAAAAACTCCTCAACATTACTTCTGGCACAAATTCCATGAGCTAAAGTCCAGAAGAAAACACTCTAAACCTTTTAACTATTCTCACGGTAAATATTTCACAATGCAAATCATTTAGCACCCAGTATAAATTTAAATCAAATAGACAAATAAATTTGACAATTATAGCATGGCAAGCATATATAAGAACGAGTGTACAAGTACGTGATGTAATGGATGCGATGCAAGTGTCCAACCCGACATTCATCCAAAAACAAAAATAAGAGTTCCACTTTGGGACTTATTTCTATTGCCTGCATGGATTTATTATCATTGCCGTGATGGGACTTATTGTCATTGCCGTGATGGACTTATTGTCATTGCCTCTCATTGCCTCAGGGACTTATTATGGAGTTATTGTCATTACCTCTCATTACCTCAGGGATTTATTGTCATTACCGTGATGGGACTTATTGTCATTGCCTCTCATTGCCTCAGGGACTTATTGTCATTGTCATGATGGGACTTACTGCCTCAGGGACTTATTGTTATTGCCATGATGGGACTTATTATAGAGTTACCCATATGAAAGTCAGGATGCTCGCTTGGTATCAACCCAAAGTCTAAGGTACCAAAACCAGAATACTAGTGACGAACCCATGGTGCCCAACAATATCCATGATAAACCATCTCAAACACCGAGAACGCACCCAGGGTGGATAAACCAAATTTGTAACACCGGGGATGCACCCAGGGTGTATAAGGCGAATACATCCCAAAATGTTTACAAAAATGGCAACCAGTGATGACCTAGACTTAGAACCAAGAAGGATAATTCAACATAATCCATCCTAACAACGGTGTGCACAGATGGACTCTAGTATGCCAAGATGCAAGTGACAATGTCCATGATGTATAATATGGATCTCAAGTACAACTATCTATAGCATGGCATCAACTAGCATGACAAAGTTCATGGTACAACCCACTAAGCATAAGTACAACTGTGTGAGGCGCAAGTTACAATTCTCAAGATACAATTCATACTTAATGGTATGAGTTCTAACCATCGTACATTTGATTAAAAATACTAATCAACTAATTCGAATCAATCAAAACACAAACTCAGGTCTCACGACAAAAAGGTACTCAAACATATACTTAGCAACTTTAAAGGCCAAGTTCAAGTATTAAATTTAAAGGGACGGCATGGTTTTAGAGCATCTAGACTTGGAATCAATTTTTAATTTTTACACACCATTTAGATAAAAATATTTTCTACAACTCTTATGTTTAAAACTAAGGCCAAAACCTAAGACAAATGGGTGAATAAAATATTCTAAGCAAAAACGATTTAGCACTTTCCTCAAAATTTTACCAAAAATACGCCTCTGTTGGTCTCAATTTTGGGGCATCAAATCAAGTCCAAGTAAGCCCATTTTTGAATATATTCTAGCTAAACATGTCCCCTACAAGTCTTATGAAGGGTGCTATAGGTGGTTGTTTGAAACAAGTCGGAAGATATATGCCATTTTGTAAAATAGGCTCTGCTAGCTGCCAAACCCTCAGCAGAATCGATTTTGGATAGAGAGTTTGAAACGGGTTTGAGGGACTTTCCTAAGATATCTAGGTCTGATTTTGGGACAAAAAATAGTTGACTATGTTACCTACAATATGCATGTAGACCACATTGTGAGTAGGTTAGTAAATATAGCGGTTTTTGGCTATTCAAAAATATGTGACAGAAGTGTCCTTTAATGGCTGAACCACAACAGAGAGTTTTATATAGGTTTTACCTATCAAAGCTCAATATTTTGGGTTTTATTTTTGTGGGTAGTTAGATTTACATGTTATCTACAACTTTTATGTTTTGGTCAAAGCTCAGATTTCATTGTAAACTAGGGTTTTAGGTTGGAATTGTCGACTGGTCTGAAAATAGCACACTTTGATAGAATTGCAATATCTCGAGTGTACTCACTCAAATGAGTTGAAACTAACTTGGGATGATAAATAACATAAAAAGATAAATTTGGACATAGAGAGCATGCTTAGATCAATTTTCTACGTTGAGTTAGGGAGTACCAAAGATCAGGGCAGAAACATTAAAGTACTCAAAAAATTAGGTCCATATATGTTCAAGTCTCCTACTTATGATATGTCAAGGTTTTGTCCCATTTCTTTGTATACTTGTATTTTATGTATGAATATCAAGTATCTAAAACCCATTTAAGTCATCAAACGCAAGAATAACAACACTACCACATCTTATATTATTCAAAAACATAACAGCCCTAGTTTGCTACTATAATGCCTTTTCGATTTGTTTTTGGTTCTCGATTTTTGAAGTGTATAAAGAGATGAGTTAAGGAATATTTTGGGTAATACTAGACATAAGGTTTAGAGATTTTACTTACTTATTTGATGTCCTAGAAATGATGGATGACTTGTAGAATTTAGCTTTAGACTCTTCGGTTTCCAAAAAAAACCTTTTTCTTGGAACTTTCCTTCTTTCTTCTCTTTACTCACCCAAGCTCTTTAAGAACACTTTAAATATGGTTTTCTCTCTTCTTTGGCCAAAAATCATAGAGGGAGGGAGTGGTGTTTGGCTTGATTTTATAGGAAAAGGTGTGAGGGAACAAAATGATGACTTTTAAACCCATTTTTCTTCATTCACATGGGTTGGATGTGACATGGTGCAATTTTTTAGAGATATTTTCAGATTTTGGCATGTGGGAAGTTAGCTAGGTTCAGTTTGGGAGACAAAAATCTGATCTTACATCAATGTTAGGGTTTTATCTCGATTTTCGTGCCATTTTGTGCAAGAAAGTGCCTTAAAAATTAATTTAGTGTATCTTTTTGGTATCTTTACCTACTAAAACTTATTATTTTTGTAAGTTTATAATAAATTTAGTATTATCATGTATTATCATAATTTTTATAGCAATTGACTAAATAAGTGTCTAACTTAGTTTTTCGCTACTTCTATACGTATCTGTTTGTCTAGGCTTTAGCATGATAGGTGTTGTGTTTTTCCTTCGTTGAATGCTATGCATGTATTAGGTGAACTCTTGAAAACTTTGTAATGGTTATGTGTTTGGATGAAATGCAAGTGTTCATTGTTAAATTCTTCATAAGCTATCTCACAATCTCAAACTAAATTCCATAAGATCCCAAAACATGAAAACAATTAAGAATGGAAACAACTCCCAAATCTCAACACTCTCTTAGGATGGCTAATAGACAATCAAACCACCGAAAAATTAACTAACCCCTAAATGATAAAGCACTCAGAGTAGTCTAAGTTTTGCGGAAACCACCATTAAAACTCCGTAAATTCACCCTTATAAGTTTCTCTTCCCAGACCCTTGTATCAACTCTTATACCCGGTTAAAATTCTTTGCTTCTAATAACACTAGTCCTCAAAAATACTACCCAGTATCATTCGTAGATAATTCTCCTCCACTCAAGTCTTGCTGGTAACCCTATCGGGAAATTTCTCCAAGAAAATACCTTTATCATTGAAGTTTTCCTTGGTTAAGTCATGCCTAGATGATGACTAGTACTCACGTTTGACTGTCCTTCATTCCAAGTCATCATCCTTGGACTAACTCTTTAATTGTATAACTCAATGTCATTTCATTTCTTTAGTTCCGAACAATCGATATTGCCAAGATCTTCTACCATCATTCATTCTCCCCTGACTTCGATACTACATCCGACTGAAGCAATTTTGTAAACACTTGGAATCCCAACCTGGGGAGTTAACTTGGATGCTTGAATTGAAGTACGTTAGACCGACGCAACTTCAAGAGAAATATCTAGTTTGGCTACCTATTGCTAAAACGTATCTTTTTTCAGGATCTGATGTTGTACAGATTGATCTCGAGAACCTCTTCTCTATAATTTAATTGCTGATCTCTTTTCTCCAATGCATCTAAGCTTCAATTAACCTCTCAACCTGAGTCAAAGGTGATCGCTTTAACTATAACCCCTTGCCTTTGAACCAATTGGGAGTCCACCCTATGATATTCTAACCCCAGCGGAATCTCGTGCTCGTACCATTTGAAAATTCTCAACTAAGCACTTACTTATTCACCGCCTTATGATCGCTTTTCCATGAAATTGTCCTTATTAAACCCCACACATGTTTTTTCCCATCAACCCTCAAAACCTTGCCCCGTAGTAACGATAATCGTCCGGATATCACGTTATTAGGCTTCAATGCTTTCATAAAAGACTAGGATGATGCACAGGAACCTCTTAACACCTCTTCGAATCATAGGGAAATCTTTCCTCAACATTACGACTTAAAGTGCCATCAACGTCCACGTTTAACGAAGTTTTAAAAATCGAGACACCCGACTGCAGGAATGGTTGAGTAAGAGTTTATTCAATTAACTACATCTTCGCAAAGGGCTCACAACACCACCAGGTAACAGAATTAAGACTTCCCTAGACTAGTTCATACCAGACCCACACACCCACTGAACTAGAAAGCAAGGGATTCAAACCGACGGTAAGATAGTGGAAAAAAAAGAGACAACCTCGAGTTTAGGATACCCTTAGTATGAAGTAAGTGAAATTTTAGATTCATCCGATACTTATAACTAAGTGATTGAATAAAATCTCCTAAAATTATTTTATAAATAAATAAATAAATATTATATTTTTTAAAAAAATATTGTTAAACAAATATTACTCAATCACTTAACTACAAGTATCGGTTGAATCTGAAATTTTATATTTAATGCAAACTTGACGAGTTCTACGTATTTAAGTCCATAAATAGATCTTTTAAGCTTACACAACATGTGTTCTTGACCCTTTGTAATGAATCCATCTGGTTGTAT
>JAULJZ010136464.1:0-10742 GCA_032270985.1 Heliamphora pulchella | reverse complement strand
TTATCTTTTTTTTTTTTTTGGTACTGTTTGGTACTGTTTGGTCAATTAAATAACGGTAACTATATTTTATGTCTATCTTATCTTTTTTATTTTGGTACTGTTTGGTCAATTAACGGTAATTACATTTTTTTCTTAACTAGGTGCCTGTTTGGGATGTCTAAAAAGATTGACTTTTAAAAAGTTTAGCTTTTTAAAAAAAAGTGAAATAAATTAAAAAAATTAGATTATTTGGTATAATTTTTTGTAGTATCTTATTAAAATATCTAAAATGCCTTTATTTTTAGCTTTTAAGTTGTAGTGTTTGAAATATTGACGTGATTTTTTTATTTTTATGAGTAGGGTTAACTTTTTATGTAAGAATATTATATTAATTTTGTTTGAAAAAATAAGTTAGGATTTTTGGGATATGCATTTATTTTTTTTCTTGAATTAAAAGATAAAAAAATCAGTTAACTTTTTTAAAACTAAACAATACAATTTAAAAATTAACTTTTTTCACAAAGAAAAAAATCTAACTTAAAAATTAGCCCAAAATGGCCCTTAAACTAGCATGACTTTTACACCGAAAGATGGAACAAAAAAGAATATGCTGTTGGGTCAACTTTTTTTTCCATTTTTTAAATATCAAATCGTGGGGGCAATATGCATTTAAAGAATAAAATACAACAAATGATCAGAATTTTTTTTTTAAAAAAAGTGTCTCTAGAATGATCTATTGAGAAATTGGTTTTCTGTGCATTGATGACGTGTAAAATTGACTACGAAAAAGAAAAAACAAAACGTATAAAATAATCATAACTTTAAAACAAAGGTATCTCAATATTATTCCTTATTACATGTGAGTTAACACATGCAATTAGTGTTTGAGATTTTTTTTTTATTTGGTTAGTTGTTGATTATCTGCATATATGATATTATTGACAAAAATAAGGCAAAGACTTTGGCTCATGGAGTCCGTTTCGATCCAACTTTGATGTTTTAATTGTTTATTTGATTACTCTCAATGTATACAAGTTAATCAAATATCATTTAAATACATAAATAATTTAAATTAAAAATAATAAAATAAACAATTCAAGTAAAATCCTAATGTTTTTAGTGAAACCTTTATCTTACATCGGTAGAAAATATAAATTAAGTCTGATATATAAAAAAAATTGTGGGTTACTACTAATAATTTAGGTTCAAATTTTTTTAGCCACATTGTTAAACTTTTTATTTAAGTTATTGGATCAATAATTCACTTAAGTAATTACAAATGATATCAAAACCAACTCGAATTTTTATGTATGATTATGTGGTGGTGTAGTAGTGCCTACCACCCACAAACACATGGTCAAACTAAAGTAGTCAAACCATGTCTTTGGGTAACTAGTTGCAATGCTTAGTTCAAAACCATATTAATATGTTGGACCTAAAATTGTTTCAAGTGAAATCTGCTTTCAATCGTTTTGCTAATCGCAAAATCGGCCTCTTTCTATCTATAATGTGTATGGACTTGTCCCGAGATCTTCGCTTCACCTCACACTTGTCCCAGAATTAAAGTGAATGTGCTACAAAAAATCATATAATGAATTTTGATATTTATTTTTATTTATTAATAAAAATTATTTTTTTTATTTTAATGAGAATTTGTATGACTAATTATGCATTTTATTATTTCTTTAATATTGTGTATAAGTATCTTTTATTCTACATAGTAGTTAATCGGGTATATTGAGTTCGACTTACACACAGAAGACCAAATTATCGGTTCTTGTAGAATATAAGTTTATGGTTTACAGTTTTTTATGGAATTAGACACACCATCGGTATGGTTGTAGTTTAGTATTTTAGTAGACATGTCTTGATTATGGAGAACTGTAATTGTTTCGACAATTATTTTAACTCATTATACTAAGACACTTTGTGTGTATTGAACAGCACCGCGTTAGGGTAATTAATTTTATACTAACTATATAAATTAATTTACATCCTATTATTATTATGAGTGCTTATACTCTTAATCCTGAAATAATTATTAGACACGTATATTTAATATTCGTTATTTTAATTCATAAGATGGTGCAATTTTTTACGAATCTATAATACTGGTGAGTTGGATAACGGCATTAAATATATGGTGGATATTAATTTTTGACGACATTCACATTTCGACATGGGATTGATGATACATCCTCAAGAAAGCTTATAAATTTTAATTATGTCAAACTCTGTAAGTGAATTTTATATTTCGACATATCAAATAAGTTAAGTAAAAGGTCTTAAACAATTTTAAAAGAGGTCGATTAAATTTAATTGTCAATAATTTAAATTAATCAACGGGTATCTTTAATCTTAACGTGAGGAGAATAGTAAACATTTAATAACAAGAACTCTAAAACTTGATTTTGAAAATAAGGCCGAGAGTGAAATTATAATTCTTTAATGGTATAATTTGTAATTTATATTATTAGAAAATTACTTCTAGGTTGAAGTAAATTTTTTTAATTACATTAGAAATTCATATCTTATTTACTATTTAGATTTCTACGGTAATCTATTTATATGCCGTTACAACCCTAGCTGTCAAGACAGAAATCATTAAGTTTTCTTAAACTTTCCACGTAACATGGGAACCAAAAATGAGAAGGCAGCCAAATAGGGTTGAAAACACGAAGGATCTAAGCCCACACTTAGTTCATATTAGGTATTTGAAAATACATTAGAAAATTTGAGGGAAGAAAAGATTGTCGATTTTCTATCATGTTGATCTTTGGATTCAAGTTTAAGTGCTGAAACGTGATCAAATTAGAGGGATCACATATGTATAATCCCTATTCCACCTTGTGAGTGTACCGAATTTCAGTTTTCGGAGTTCATAAAAAGTTTTGGTTTTTCCGTCCGATTGCCCCTTACGTCCGTCCGGACGAATCGACACAATGCAATTTTTTGAATGATGTAAATCCTGTCCTGCACCACATTTGATTCAATTTGTATGCACCAACATTATTTTTTGAGATTCCAACCCCTTCAATGAGTCCCTATCAAGGCTAAAAAAGCAAGCTAATATAAAGAAGCAATTTGTAAATTTTAACGTAGGTGACTTGTATATGTCATCCTCTCCGATGATAGATTCCCAATGGGGGAATACAACAATGTTGATGCCTGCAAAATAGATCATGTGGAGATTATTTAGAAAATCAAACACAATGCCTACCGTTTGAAACTTCCAAGTCATGTTCGTATCTCGGATGTTTTTAATGTCAAGAACTTATTACCATTTCGAGGCAATAGCTCTTCTTATAAGAATTTAAAATTGAGAGCAAATTCTTTCCAAGCTAGGGAAGACGGTGCATAGCTCATGGCTTTTCATTTCTGAAGGCACATGATCATCGAAAAACTAAAAAGTGATAGTCGAAACGCGATCCAACATTAACAAATCAATTTTGAAAGGCCAATATTAATTAGAAACATCAATTTTTTTCATTTTAAAAAAGACTAAATTTGTTAATTGCGTGTGCTTACCAAATCCATTTTAGGTTTGAATTTCTCTTGCAATCTTATTTTGATTCTAGTTTTTAGATTTGAGTTCAACTTAAATATTTTTGTTTTTAATAATTTGTTTTCTTCTTTTATTCTTGCTTTGCTACTAAGTATTGCCTTTTCTTTATTAATTTCTCATTTCGTGGACTTGTGGTTGTAAATAGTGATTATAAGTTTTAGGACAATTCAGTTGTTGATTAATAACAATTAATTATTAAAAGTTTTCTCTTTTGGAATTGGGAGTTAGTAATTTTGTAGTCGATATGTCTCCCTGCATCAATCTTGATATATTAACTACTATTTTAATTCACCGATTTTGAGTTGATTGTCAATATTTTTAAATCGAGATAAACGTTAATCCTTCTAAATTTATAACATAGTGATCATTCTAAAATACTCAAACTCTTAAAACTCAACAATCCCTCTCTCTTTCTCACAATCTAAAAGCTAATGTATTTGATTTGGAGAAGAAAGCGGTGGCGATAACCATCATCTGGTTTCTCTCTTCTTAGATTTGCTTATTTTTGTTTTCTTATCTTTTTGTTATTGATATTTTTTTTAACCATTTTAGGTCATACCAATAAGAGAAGAAAATGTAAAATTTTGATTAAACAATACAAAAGCTTATTAATATAAAAATAAATAAATAAATTTACAAGTGACAAAAATAAACAATTATTATCTAACTCATCAATTCGCGTATAAAGGGGAGGCTTGGAGTAACGGTAGAGTTGCCGATGTATGACTTGAAGGTCACGGGTTCGAAACGTAAAAACAATCTCTTTAGAATGCAAGATAAGTTTGCATACTATAGACCTATCTTAATCCGTCCCCCTCCTTTGACCCTGTCTACGCGAAAACTTAGTGCACCGAGTTATCCTTTTTGTTTTAACATATCAACAGGTGCAAGAGAACTAACAGATTAGCGGCATTGCTTGTGTGTCACTGCTCTGCGTTGTAAGTTTTACTTATTTTATTTCTTAATACAACATTGTCACATATGCATGTATTATTTTATTTATTTTTTGTATGTACATTATTTTACGTATTATTTTATACACTATGGCCTTATTTTCCAACTTGACTTTAAATCATGCTTTTGCTTAAAGTTGTTTTAAGTCAAATGAACAAAAATTTTATTTAATAAACCGCATGAGTGACTTTAAACCAAAAACTT
This sequence comes from Heliamphora pulchella, assembly GCA_032270985.1. Classification (NCBI taxonomy): domain Eukaryota; kingdom Viridiplantae; phylum Streptophyta; class Magnoliopsida; order Ericales; family Sarraceniaceae; genus Heliamphora; species Heliamphora pulchella. Next base: position 6,040 of record JAULJZ010136464.1, on the reverse strand, counting down.
AGTTTAAAGTGACTTTAAGACAAAAGAGTTTTAAATCAAAAAAAATATTATAAAGTTATAAATTTTATTTTTACATAATTTTATATTCAATATAAATCTTGTTTGATAAATTTTGACGAATAATTTTTTAAAAATTATTTTTTATAAAAAAAATGGATATGTACAATATAAGGTTAGTTAATTATTAGTTCTATTTACAAGGTGTTTAGAAAATTTAGTCTCACAACTAAATTTTTTAAAGCTCTAGTTCTATTTTTTAAAATTTCATTTGCAATAGGATAAATATACCTCTAGCCGTCCTCTGCATGTCGTCGTCTCCATCAAAACAACCACCAACTCCAGATCTAGACCACCACCGCCTTCACGCCACCACTTGACTTCCATATTTGGACCACAACTATCTTCGCACCATCATCGCCCCCACCAAAAGTTTCTCAGTCGCCAACCCCAGCTCTCTTTGAAGACCACCGCTGACCACTCAGTGACCATTTGGCGACCATCGCTGACCACAATCGTTCGCATACCCATATTTTCGTCCAGACGGAATTCTTTCTGTTGGAATTTCCTCCGGATGCCCTAATTTTCGTCCGGATGCAAATTCATAGAACCACAACTACTTTGTTATTCCGACTTTAATCGAGTATAACTCCTTCATTCAAACTCCGAATAAAATCATTCTTATATCTAAATTGAAGCTCCGAAAGTCTAATTTTTAATGGTTCTACTATCATGTCTAAATTAGTTTTGTAAAAAAAAATATGACCAAAATGGTTAGAGTATGTCAGTTTTCTTTATACATTTTTCCATGTTGTTGATTGAACTTTTTTTGAAATATTATTTTCTTCACCATTGAAGCTTTTTATCAAATTTCTTGCATGTTGAGCTATATGCATTAATTATTACTCTTGGTTCTCATGGTGCCTAGTATTTGGGTCCCGAGATGTAACCGTAATAACGTTATTTTGATCATTTGACTTTCACGTTGGAATTATTGATTTTTGACAACTTTTGATCTATTTTAACCTGTTTTCCACCATCTTGCCACATTTGATGCTAACACTGAAATACTAATAAATATATTAATAAACATAAAATCGGGGCATAATTTTGTGCAATTCTGCATATTAGATTGGCGTTTTTACACACCGATCACACTTCTCAACTTACACTTTGCTAGTCTCGAGCAAAGAAAAAATAAAAGATAATTAAACTAATATAACTAAAATCTATTTTCGTTGGATACGTGATTGCATTTGACATGTGCAATAAGCCTTTAAACTTTTAGGTTATCCCTAGTGGACCAGTTTTATTCTCGTGAGGATTTCTAGAAATGATACCCACAAACATCACCCATGCGCATTTTAAAAATTTTAAGTTAAAATTGTGAACTTTTTACCCCTGAAAATTAATTTGCATAATTTTGTAGTTACTGCTGTCTTTATAATCAACTTTCCACAGACCTACACTCAGTGTGTGTGAAGACTCAACTACATGCTTCGATATCACGCTTCTAAACATCTAAAATTTCAACTTCTGTCAAAATTATATCTCGACTTCAATTTTCGCTTGATATCACTCTCAATTAAACACTCGAAAACAGGTTTACATATAGGTGTACTCGTGGTATGCGCAGAGATTATGTTAAGCAAATTAAGTATGTTTCGCATACTTTTGACATTAAATACGTTTAATTCAAATAATGACTTTTAATCTCGTAGTTATAATGCTAATTATTGAGAATATATGATGCATGCTTCATTCGTCATTTTTAATCAATTATTTCAACACATCAGACCATGTCACTCCTATGATCAAATAAATTTTTATTTTTGGTTCTAACATTAGGTATGACGAATGTGTATTTGGGTTAGGATTGAGTGTATATAATGTTCCAGAACAGACTAATTGCTAAATATCACTCAATTCTTTATTATTCTTTTTTCACAATCACTATCCCAAAGTTAAATTTTCATTTTGTACCACTCAATTACCCATTTTCTTTTCTTTTTCATTTTTTTTTCTTTCTCTTTTTTTTTCACAAACTCTTCCACCATTTTTTATTGTAAACTTTATTTTTCCCATATAGTCACTAATCTGTTCACATGACATTTTCAAATATAATGGGAGAACAAGAAACGGCTTACATGTAAAAGGCTCAAAATGTGAGACTAAGGTCAATTGAATAGCAAAAATATGAATAAGCACAAATATAAAAACATGGCCCAATATTATTTTCTAAGTTTGATATAGTCCTTTGCATGATTTTTATTTTTAAAAAATTTTAAATGAGTTTTATAATGATGTTCTCAACTTTTAACCAAAATGAATGAATAACGACATTAATCTACAACTAATGCATGCTGAAACAAAATGTAATACAAATAAATGTAGAAAAATTTCCCAGAAAATAAAGATAGTCTCAAAAGCTCACTAAGAGTTAAGTCTTCACATTTTTGTTTTTTCAGTTACTCTCGTTATCAACATTTATTAGTATCAAAACCAATTACGCAGCTAAATGTGCAGTGCATAAAAACTGAGTGTACAAGTCCAAAATTCATTTTTCATAGAGAACTTAGCAACCAAAGAAAATCGCATTTTTAATAGGATAAAACTAAGTGTGCAGTGCATAAAAGCTGGGTGTACAAGTCCAATTCTATTTTTAAAATCTCATTTGCAATAGGACAAATATACCTCTAGCCGTCCTTTGCACGTCGTCGTCTCCATCAAAACAACCACCGAGTCCAGATCTAAACCACCACCGCCTTCGCACCACCAACTACCTTCCAAATTTGGACTACCACCGCCTTCGCACCATCGCCCCCTCCAGAAATTTCTCAGTCGCTGACCCTAGCACTCTTTGAAGACTACCGCAGACCACCAACGACTCCAAATCTGGACCACCACCGCCCTCCAGATTTGGACCACCACCGCCTTTCAAATCTGGACCACCGCCGCCTTCGCACCACCACCGCCCTTGAGATGTAGACCACCACTACCTTCGCACTATCACCCCCTCTATAAATTTCTCAGCCGCCGACCATAGCTCCCTTCGAAGACCGTTACCGATCACTCGTATACAGATTTGGCCATTGACCACCGACCACCACCAACCAGATCAGACCTCATCATTGTCTTCATCCTTAATTCTCTCTCTCTAACTGAGAAATTTTTTTTAACTGAGAAAAATTCTCAATTTAAATGTCAATAAATTTCTCCAAAAAACTTAAACCAAGAAATTTCTGAGTTAAATACTTTGAAGATTTTCAGAAATTTCTCAGTTAAATACTATGAGAAATTTTCTCTATTTCTTAGTTAAATGCTATGAGAAATTTAAACTGAGAAATTTCTCAGTTAAAAGGGCAAGAACCGCCTTTCTTTTCTCCTTCTTCTGAAATCATAATCCCTTGACAACCTCGCCCAAGAAGAGGAAGGAGATCGACGGTGGAAAAGAATAAGGAGATCGCCAGAGAAGAAGAAGGAGGTCAGCACCAAAGAAGGAGAAGATCGGCACCGTAAAAGGAGGAGTAGATCGCCGGAAAAAAAAAAGACGAGGTCAGCGCCAAAGAAAAAAGAGAAAATCAGTGACGGGGCTAGCACTAGGAAAAGAGAGAGAGAGAGAGAGAGAGAGAGAGAGAGATTGGCGGCGGGGATTAGGGTTTGATCGGTGGCATGAATTACAAAGTGACACAATTTCTATTAGTGATTGGGGGGTTTATTAGTCATATAAAATTGCAACGAGACTGACATTTTTAAATAAAAATAGAAGGGAACTAATCATAACAAAAATTTAATATGTAAGACATGTATTAAAAAAATCTTAAAAATTATAATATTCTTAAAAAATACATAAAATTATTTTATATGAAGCAAAAAATAAAAAAGCCAGGCTAAAAGCTTTTAGATTCTCAAATTAAAGAATCTTTTTAGCATTTTTAACTTCAAGTTAAATGATAAAAAACTAAATTTTATGCCCTTTGCGGAACAAAGCTATATATACTTACTGAATATTAATAATTACAGACTCAGCATGCGGCTTATGTAACTCCCATTCTTTTTTTTTTTCTTTTTTTTTTTTTTCTTTGGTCAGGTAAACTGGGGAGGGGGGCTGGCAGCGCTGCCACATGCGCTGGCCTCCACATAACTCCCTTTCTTATCACTGAAGTCTTATCACGTGCGTGTGAGTGCACTGCTTGTGGCATGCTCTATAGACTTTAGCTCATGTTTGAATGCAACTTTTGCTTTTTGGTTTTTCTATTTGTTTATTCAATTTTTTCTTTTTACTTTAACTCTGATTATTTTTTACTTTTCGGTTTATTTGGTTAATTTACATTAATAATGAAATAAGTGGTTTTGAAGAGTGCGATAAGAAATAAACTTTATTAAAAATTATATGTCTCGGTTGCAATATATTAAACATTATTAAATATGTCTCGATATTCTTGTGTCTTGAGAATTTAAATAATTCAATTATTTTTAATATATTAAAAAATAGAAGAACATAATATTTTCATAACTAAAAATATGGGACAAGTTATACCATTGGTCATTTTGTAGTTTGATTCGATTCTCAATTACAAATTGGTCCTTACAATTTCAATTGACTCAATTCAAATTTAAGAATTTGTGTCAATTTGGCCAATCAATAGTAGACAACTGGGGTTTTTAAAACATGCGTGCTACTGTTGGGGCAAAATTATTCAGTCAATGTTGGAACTTTTAAACATACCTCTTAAATTTCTATGTCGACTTATCATGCTTCTTGCAAAATAACTTGTACCGCAAGTGTAAAGAGAAAGAAATACATTGAGAAGCTCTCCATAAAGTGCAAAGTTATTAAAAAAAAAAAAACCTACAATTGCTAGGGTTGTGAGATGATTTGAATGACATAGGGTTTCGCTATCTCGCTCTGTCTCTAGCAATTAGGGCTAAACTCGGATCTATTTTTCTATCTCCCTAACACGGGACGACAATGATGTTAAGGCTGAGAGACCGATGCGAATGGTTTAGATGATGGTGGTGACAGTGATTTTGTGGTGGGAGTACATGGATAGTGGTGACGATAGTGGCTGTTGGTGGCAGGAATGGATTTCGATGGTGGTGGTGGCAGCTAGTGGGTTTGGTGGTGGGGCTAGGTATCGATGGTGAGTGGTGATGGGTGGCAGTGGGAGGCCATGACAGCTGTGGCATTAGCTCATAAGTGGAGTTGGGTGGTGATGTCATGGCAAAGGCATTGTGTTGCCATTCCTCTCTCTATCTCTCGAAGTCTCTCTAAACCTCACTCAATTTGGCGTTGAATTTGTGACCATAGTTGTGGTTAGGTTGTCGAAAAGTTGGGCGGTGGTTGTCATGGTTGTGGCCGTGGAAGGAGTGGGCAACAGTAACAATAGGTCATCGAAAATGAACGAAATAGTGATTGACGGGTGGAGGGAAAATTGATTTATGGACCATTATGGCCGATAAAAATTGATAATTTTATTATTTTGCGCTTAGTTTTTTTAAAAATCCTAACTCGGTGTTATCTATTGACCAAATTTCAAAAAAAAAAAAACAAATATCTTAGATTTAAGGTTAAAAATGAGTCAATTGAAATTATTGGGACTAAATTAAGACTCAAGTCAAATTACAAGGACCAATTTTAGGTGAACTTAACGGTAAGAGTCAAATCGATCACACATCTAGTAATGCATTCTAACTCCACTAGACTATACCTTAGTCTCGTGGCCATACCACATCTCGCTAGTTTCTTGTCGGTCACCACCACTCACCCTACTCCTCAACAACTTGTCTAACACTTTCCTATTGTTTCCACATCCCGTCCCCCCCTTCTTCCTTCTCGACCTCTCCCTCCACCCCAACCACCATCTCCCCACTCTAAGCCCTCCCTAACTGTTGAGATTTGAACACTAATTTCCGAACACGAACGGAAACAAAAATAATTGCACACACCAAAAAAAATATCACATAAGGATTTACGTGGTTCGGCACAACCTGCCTACGTCCACGGGTGAGAGATAATCCACTATAATTGTAGAATGTACAA
>JAULJZ010136453.1:0-10742 GCA_032270985.1 Heliamphora pulchella | reverse complement strand
AAGCTTAGAAAATTCTCAAAAATTTAAAATAGTCTTTTAATGTTATTTTATGATTTATCATTTAGTTAGAATTTGCAAAAAAATTCTCTAACCATACAATACATTTTTATCTCAACTCTTGATTATTTAAAAGTTTATTAGATGTAAATTCTTAGACTAAGATCTTAAAATAAATTCTAAGATTTTGTTAGAGATTCTATTTAGGGTCTTATGTTATTATTATTATTATTATTACTATTAAAGGTCGGGTGCCACATTCTCCCCACCTTTAGGAAGTTTGGTCCTCCAAACTTGACTCGAGTTAGGTTAATAGGATCGTACCTTATGTAAATGGCTACGGTAATCGTTTCTTGTCGTAGTGTCGCTTTTCTTGACAGTCTATCATACGTATCGGTCGTATTTTCGTAACTAATATTTCGCCTTATCTCCACAGGTGGTCGTGTCAGAACATAACCTGGGTCGGTGACGTATCTTTCTAGTCGGTTCTGGATGATCTGAGGTGATCTTGGTCTCGGCAAATCCTTTCGGTTCAGCCGTCAATAATTATTACTAAACTTTAGCTATAGTTTTTATAGTTCTCATAAGATCGATCATTCTTTATTCGCATGTTGGCATGTCAATATTTTATTTAAAAGTTACGATATTTCTTTCTTTCTTAATATTTTCGTCAAATTGAATTACCAACATGTAATGGGTAAAAAGAAAAATAATAAATAAATAAATAAATGGAGAGATTACCCGTGATTATTTTCTTATGTTCTAACGATCTCCCAAGACAAGAATTACATCCTCCCCTAACTTTGGGTGTTGTTCTCGTTCTTTCGTGCCTCGAATGGTGGACTTCTTGCATTCTCGGCTTCTTGATTTAGGTTTCCTCTTTCATTGTTGGCTACTAGGAGTTCTGGACAATTCTTCTTAATATGGCATTCCACGCCGCAGTTGTAGTATTTGTTGGTCGCTTTCCCACACATTCCCGAGTGAACCTTTCCGCACGTCGAGCAGTGGGTCCTCCAATTTATTGCTCCCATGTCTTGCTTCTTTGAGCTCTTTTCCCCGACGTTTCCCGAACTTGTGGTTTGACGTTTTCGTTTCTCGGAGAGTTTTCGGCTTTCATTGTTCTCTTGTACTACCATCAACGCACGATCAACGACGTCAGCGTAAGTGGTTAGCCGTAGAGGTCGAATCATTCTTCTGATTTCGGGCTTTAATCCGTCTTCAAATTTTCAGGCCTTCATGTGCTTGGTGTGAATCATGTGCGGGGGCGTATTCAGCTAAGTTAGTAAATTCTGCCTCGTATTCGGAAACTGTTGTTTGTCCTCGTTGCTTGAGTTGTTGGAACTCGGTGCATTTTGCATCTCGTAGGGATTGAGGGAAATATTTCTCCCGAAAATACATTAGGAATTACTCCCATTCCATCCGCGGGTCACCTTGCTTTTTTAAGTTCCACCATCGTTGTGCCTCGTCTTCGAGTTGGTAGGTTGCCAAACTGACTTTCTGTGCTTCGGAACACGTCACCACGCTGAATATCTTTTCCATTGTTGCTACCCATTCGTTGGCTTTGACTGGATCTAGCCCTCCTTTATAAGTTAGCGGTCTCATTTTTAAGAATTCCCTCATATTTGCTCTTTCTATCGGGTTTTGAATTCGATCTCGGGGTGGATTATCCTGATTAGCAGGGTCTAGGTTTGGATTTTGTGCTTGTCGGTCCCGCTCACGCGATTGGCTTAATTCAAGAATCATTTGACGCATCTCGTCCATTTGCGTATTAACTCGTGTCATAAATTTATCTAAATTTCCACTATTAGTCGTTCTATGCGCACTTATTGTTGGCGAATCTACATCGAAGAAAGATTAAGTATCAATATAGGATTTGACAGATAGGCGTTATGATACTATTTTGGATTCTCATAAAATAGAGAAAATTTTCGCAATATGACAGTCAAGAACAATTTTGTTTATACATTTTAGATTAGGGACGACATCTAACGGCTTCTTATCTTCTATTTTTGCACAAAAACTCGTTGGCACCATATTCGACAGATTTGTATAAGGGTTGTCTCTAAGAGATTCCCAAAAAGATGACTATCGATGATGAAGTAAGGAGAACATCTAAAAGTATTCAGACTGCATATAAAGTTCATTAATCTATAATGTAAAGAGGATATCTCATTCCTATATATGACATACGTAAACCCAAGCATGATAATGCACACAACAAAAGAATCATTGTCCCATCCGATAAATTTTCCTAGATTTTCCATCAGAAACAACGGTGACCAGGCGTTCTTCTAATCGGAATTTCAAGAATAATTGTTCGGTGGTTATGCACAGAAAATACATACGTGTGTGCCACTATTGTGTACTTAATCATATAACTCTGGATTTTTACAAAAAAAACTCTTGCTCTGATACCATTTCTGTCACGACCCATTTTTAAATACGGCGTCCGTGACCGGCCAGTGAGTCAAAACTCACCAAAGGCCTCTATTTTCTTTAACTTTCACTTCATTTTATAAATTGCAAACGATACTTTTTTTTTTAATGAAAAGAGAAGACAAGTTAATTAAACTTTCTCAGAATCTCATTTCAACAGAAAATCCCAGAGCTTACTAATAGTGAGATAACATCTAATATTATTAAAACATATATCCATGTGCTAAATACAGAAAAGAAAATCACCGGAATTACACAGAAAATACGAATAAAGTAATTATTTCTTTCTCGGGTACCACTTCCCTTGTTCCTTTGTTCCCCGAGTAGCAAGGATCTTTGGTATTCTTTTTCTGTCCCCCAAGAGTAGGGACCTTTCGGTATCTTTACTGTCCCCCGAGTCGGGACCTTCCGAACCTTTATCAATACATTTATTGTGTATTCAAAACACATATGTTCAGAGGCTTACTAACCCGATAAAAATATAATAGACATTCATGGCTTAGCTTTCATTTTCATTTTGAGGTCTCATAAATATGTTAACAAATAAAATCAAGAAACCAAAAATAGGCTTACTGGCCTGATAAAAATATAACAGACATTCATAATTTACTTTTTATCTCAAGTTTGAGCGTGAAATGCTTATTTATAGGTACTGTTTTGGAGAGAGACAACTGTGGATAGGCTGTTCACAGCTGTATTTAACTATTCACAGCTGTATTTAAAACACGCGATACATTTAACTTGTAAATTGATACGTCATAAAATTTTTAATACAGAAAAATCTGAAAATTTAGATATAAAATTTTAATGTATTTTCATGAATTATCGTGTAGGTAGAATCATCACTAAGATTTTCTATCTATTTAATATTTTCTTATTGCGGTTTATCGATTACTAACATTTTAATAACTGTAAAAATTCAAGCTTAGAAAATTCTCAAAAATTTAAAATAGTCTTTTAATGTTATTTTATGATTTATCATTTAGTTAGAATTTGCAGAAAAATTCTCTAACCAAACAATACATTTTTATCTCAACTCTTGATTATTTAAAAGTTTATTAGATGTAAATTATTAGATTAAGATCTTAAAATAAATTCTAAGATTTTGTTAGAGATTCTATTTAGGGTCTTCTGTTTTTATTATTATTATTATTAAAGGTCGGGTGTCACACATGCAGTAGGATTACATGCAAAAGTTGCTGTTGGTAACTCAGAAGAACTCATACTCTGCACAAACTGACCTTGCATATATTGGTCATACTCAGTCGCAGTCATCTCGACGACCCACCTGGAAGGGATAGGTGCCCCATGAGGGACTCGTTTGGCCATAGTCTTGCTGACTGTGATTAGCTGTGGCATTTGCCACCAATGGGGGCTTCCCATGAAGCTTATAACATTCACTATGAATGTGCCCCCGAATCTCACAATAATGGCACGTACGGGTCTCACGACTGCCATCACGGCTTCCCCCATGACCAAACTTGCCACCACCAGAACTGCGGCCTCGATTGTTGCGCCCTCCACGAAATTCCACCATAGCAGTCTGATCAGAATTCTCTATAGGAGATATACCACGAGACTCATCCCGACGGGTTGCCCGACTTACCCGATGGAATGTCTCAAAAAAAGTGGGAATCTCCGCCCCAGCTAGGATCTGAGAGCTGGCGGAGTCAAACTCGGAGTCTAGGCTAGCCAAGAAACACACCACCAGGAGCTGCTGCCTCTGCTCCTGGAACTGAGGCAGCTGATTCGTGAACGGTAAGAGACGATCAAACTCGTCGGCCAAAATCTTGAACTGCATAAAATGATCCTGAAGAGGCTTCCCGGACTGCTGGGACTTATCGTCTTTATCATTGACTCTTCGGGCTTATGCTGATACTGATTGGGCTGGTGATGTATCTGATCGCAACTCTACTACAGGTTTTTGTATATTTCTTGGCGACTCTCATTTCTTGGAATATTAAAAAACAGTAAGTCATTGCTCTACTACTGAAGCTGAATATCATGCCATGACTCATGCTATTACTGATATTGTTTAGCTTTGCTTGCTCCTCCCTGATTTGGGTGTTCTCTCTCTTCTCCTACTTCTCTCTATTGTGATAATAAGAGTGCGATTTAGATAGCTCATAATTATGTCTTCTATGAACATACAAAGCATATAGAGATTGATTGTCACTTTGTTCCTCGTCATCTTTAGCTTGGCACCATTGATCTCCCCTTTGTCTCCTCGTTATTACAGTTTGCTGATTTTTTTCATTAAAACGCACACTTCAACTCGTTTTCGGTTCTTACTTGACAAACTGTCACTGCTCACTAGGCTCGCATCATGAGTTTGAGGGGTGTGAAAGTGCATTTTTTGGTTGTTTTGTTATTTATTTATTAGTTAGAGGGTAGTTGAGCTATTAAGGCTAATTAGGGCTTTAGTTTATGTCCTATTTATACTTTTAACTTGTGTTTATGTTTAAGCTTATTTTTTTGATGAATGGAATAATAGATTAGTTCTTGGTTCTTTTTTCTATCAATTCCTAGTAAGTGTCGAAACAACTCATTATTTTGGTGCGTTTAGGTGTGTTTCGGTGTGCTTCGGTGGAAACATTGAAATTTTGATATTTTACAAATGTTTTGTTTTGGTTTCCTAGGAAATAGAAATGTTTTAGCCGTTTGGATGGAATCGAAACGAGAATTTGTTCGTTAGTAAAGATGTGGTGAGCTCCATTTGAGTTGCATTTTTTTTGTTCAATTGTTTGGTTGTCCTCATAGGCTATGAAATATGATTCATTAATCTTGGTGGCAGTTCAGTCGTTTTTATCTGCATTACTGCTTTTATAATCTTGAAACATTCCTCATACTGCCTACTTGAATATCTTCAAAATTGTGATCTTACAATGTGATACTTAAATTTTTAATTCTCATAATTTTGAAGATTGTCCTGTCTCAGATTATAAATCTAAACTTGTTCATAGTGTAGGCCAATGACCGTGAACTTTACTTTTCCATGGTTGACGGTGATTTTAAAAAGTTTGAAGGCAAGTGGTCCTTGAAATCTGGACAAAGGTAATGTCTACCATATTACTAATCACAACATTGTTTGAAACCTCTAGGCAGAAGATACACGTATTTATCTCTATTTGTTGTTTTTGCTGATGTCCTGGTTGAAGGATCTTGCATTCTAACCTTGTTTCTTATAGTGCTGATTTGCTGCATTAAAAATGGGATGATAGTGAATAAAGCCCTAGAAGACATGTATGATGATGATTCTCCATCTATCTCAAATCTATAGTGGGTTATCATTATTGTAATGACAATTGATTCAAAAGGAATTACATAGAAACTAGAGTCTGAGATTATACAGTCCAACGCGTCAAGGATACTAGTGAGCTTGGTCTTACCATTCCATGTGTAATGGGAACAAATTATTAGTTACCTTTAACTGTGCATTTGACATTAAGCTAATTTGTTCAATAGTGACTATGATTTATCTATTTTCATTGCATTTGTGGGATCATTTTCGGAACAGTTTGCGATCTCAATTTTTCAATGGTGATAGGAACATGTGTGAGACATTGTGAAGGCAGAAGAGAATTATTTATTTTCATCCAGTTATACATGAAAAAGAAACTTGTAATTCTCTACAAGGCCAACTGAGGAAAGCGAGGAACTTGAAGGTAGGTGTTTATATAATATGGAGGGCCATAGTCCATATTTTGGACCTAAAATTAGGAAGTGAGAGGAATAGAGGCATCTCAAGGATTTCATTGTTCACTTCCATACGATCCATAGTTTTTAATTTTATGTTTATTGTTAGTGAAAGAATGAAAGAAGTTCAGCAATTGATGGAATCCTGTGGTGACAGACTTGACTAAATGTGGATACAAGACAATAGAATTTCCCCTATTTGAAGGGAGACTAGAGGTGTTTCAAGGACTTCTAGTGTTCACTTTTACAATATCCACGGTTTTTGAATTTACATTTAAGAATTTCAATGTGTGCTTTCAGAGAACAGATCCACGGTTTTTGAATTTACATTTAAGAATTTCAATGTGTGCTTTCAGAGAACCCGAAGTTTTGAGATTTAGATGTATTTTGCTTTGTGAAAGGAGATTAGCAAACAATAAAAGAAGTACTACGATGACATACATTACTACTGGTTATACAAAAGTGCAATATGAGATCTGAAATGATGGTGATGAATACAGGAATTACGGTACTGCACTTTGTCTTAGATCGTGTAGAATCTAGGCGTCTTGATCTTGTAGGATTGTATTTGATCTTGATTCCTTAATTGGTGCTGTTTGTGTCTGTGTTATTTTTCCACATAAATCTTAGTCCGTCTTTGTGGTTGATTGCTTATTTAATTTTCTATCCAAATAAGTTGTGTTAATCTGCTTTAAATCAGCTGGATTAAAATATTCTTTTTGATTTTGTTTAAACTAGAAAATAAGCAAGGCTATTTGCACACTTCGACAGAAAACTTGATTTTTAGAATCAGCCTCACTTTTTGTTACCCAGGTAGGCAAAATGCGGGGTGGGGGTGGTGTTGAATTGGGTTTCTAAAAATCATAGCAAATGTGAATTGTAAATACAGGTTAATGGAAATAACTGAAGTGTATAAGTTAAAGATGTAATCAACTGCTGATTTCAAGAGTTATGGAAAGTAAAATGCAATCGACAAATAAGTGATAGTTAATAAGATAAAGAAAAGGAAGGAGAAATGCACACTCAAGATTTAGAGTGGTTCGGATTTAAGCCTTTGATCCAAACCTAAGCCCACTTCCCAAGGATTGTTGAGCTCTCCACTATTCTTCAATAGCTTTACAATTTGAAATCTTCACAAGTGCTACCAAACCTTTACAACAGGTAATATCCTCAGAAATTACCCAACATGAGAAATCCTCTCACAATATTCTGTTTTGACTCTCTTGCTTCAACAAGAGTATCTCATACACTCTCATTCAATACAAGGGCCAACCATCCTCTTATAACGAATTTAAAAATTAATACAAGGTAGGGGAGTAATTTTGGCCCAACTCGGCTCGGCTTGCCACTTTTGGGCTCAGGCTGGCCAATGTCCATCAGGCTCTCGCAAGATTTTGGATAGAGCCGGTCCTAAATTAGAGGGTGAGGGCCCCAAGCTCTAGTAGCCTGGGCTCGGGCCGAGGGCTTCAGCCTAAGGTTTGGGAGTCTAGACTCAAGGCTTATGCCAGGGCTCTTTTTGGTCTTATTTTCTTGCAATGTTAAATTTTACAACTAGTATCTAATACTTGCTATTCCGAAAATATAAGAAAATAATTTTGTTGATTCATAAAAAAAAATTATTATTTTTGGTACAAATTAACATTACTCCAATCTTCACTACTTGGTGGGTCCACATTATTGCAACTTGTAATTAAAAATATAGATATATTTTTTTGTTTAATTGCTACCCCTAGCATGTTGTAGTGACATTCTATCTAAATTTTACGTTTTATAGTAGTTTTCTAACCTTTAAATTCCCCTTCAAATATATTTTTTTCGAGCATCTAATCTTCCAGCACTATTATTAATTATTACAACATTTTTGCTTTTTTTTTTTGGATGAATTGATCGTATTGAGGCGGAAATGCCCTTTGTACTAATTTTCTAAATTTAGTTTTCTTACTCATTGTAAATGGTTGTTTACGTTTTGTTATATAATTAACTATCGTATCTTGTGGGACCTATCTTGAAGGTGGCTATTCAGTTTCTTCCTTGATGCGGGCAATATATGGAAATAACGATCCAAATTTGGGATTATATTTTATTACTTTTATATTTAGTTTCCTTCTGGTATTAGTTGCTTTATTTATCAAGATTGAGATAAGTACCAATTTGGAGGTTTATCTGTCCATATTTAATTAAAGATTTTAGTTTCCTTTTACTTAAGGTATTAGGGTTATGGATAAGGAATCTTATTGATGTATTAATTAGACTTAGATAAATAAGAATTTGATATTGAGTTGTGTAATTCCTTCCCCCCTTTTCGTATTCTCTATCCAATCTGTCTATTATTCTTCTTTTAATCTCTATTATTTTTCTTCTTCTTCTTCTTCTTATTATTATTATTATTATTATGTCTACTCTTCTCTCCTCTTTATTGGTGCTACACCATACCTCTTTAGGTCCGTTCATGAAGAATCGAATCAGAGGCAAGCATAGTGGCAGATTTGTTATCACAAAATAACTGAGCGGATCCTTTTTCCTCAAATCCTAGCTCGGCAAGAAGAGATCGCAACTAAAGGATTTCACAAGTGCCTTGAGCCATTGCCCGATACTCGGACTCAGCCGAAGATCTTGAGACTACTGTTTGTTTCTTACTTTTCTATGATATGAGATGTTGGCCTTAGAAAGTACAAAAACCAGATGTGGATTGCCGATAAGTTTTAGACCTAGCATAATCAGTATCAGTAAAGCACGAAAGACTAGACTGAGTACTAGCTGAGAAAAGTAGGTGAAGTCCCGGACAGATCTTCAGATACGTTAAGATATGAAAGACTGCATCTATGTGAGCCTTGCGAGGAGCATGCATAAATTGACTGAGTACACTAACTGCAAAAGTCAAGTTGGGTCTCATATTTGTGAAGTAAATCAAGCGACCAACCAGACGTTGATATGTAGATGGATTCAGAAGTAACTCTCCAGATTCAGTTGTAAGCTTAAGATTTGGATCCATAGGAGTAGAGGCTGGCTTACACCCTAACATCCTAGTATCCTGAAGGAGATCAAGAACGCACTTTCGCTGAAAGAGAGGTATCCCACGATGAGAATGGGCAACCTCAATACTGAGAAAGTAGTTGAGAGGGCCTAAATTCTTAGTACCAAAAGCTTTGCCAAGATTCGTTTTACCTAAGCAAATACCTGATGTATCATCCCCAGTAAGAATAATATCATCAATATATACTAATAGAACAATACGTCGACCATCAGTACGTCGACGAATAAAACAGGTATGATCAGAGTAACATGGGATAAAATCCATAGATAAGATAACTTTGCTGAAACGACTAAACTATGCCCTTAGAGATTTACGGAGGCGACATACCATTCTAGAATACTCCCCCTTAGCTCGAAAACCCAGAGGAGGATCCATATAGATTGTTTCAAGTAAATCGCCATGAAGAAAGGTATTCTTAACATCTAATTGGTGAAGGGGTCAGGAATGAGAAGCTGCCAAGGACACCTAAAGACGAACAGTAGTCAACTTAGCCATTGGGACAAATATAGCACCAAAATCATTGCCAGGAACTTAGGTAAAGCCTTTGGCCATAAGGTGAGCCCTATATCGATCTACAGAATCATCAGCAAAGTACTTGATACTAAAAACTCACTTGCATCTCATAGTCTTCTCACCATGGTTTTAAAAATCGGCTGTTACCATTACGTAACGGTTTCGGTGGGGACCGAGTCGCGATACGACCGCTATGGTGGTGCTATTGAATTTCACAGCCGTAACGGCCGTTATGGTAACCGTAACGGCCGTTACGGTAACCGTAACGGTGGTTTCGGTAGTGTAACGGTGGTTTCGGCGCGTAATGGGCCGTTACGGCCGTTACGTTGTGTAGAAACGGAGCTCGCGACTGTGAATTTGTGACGGGTCCCAAACTTGGTTTTTGTCCATTCTTTTTCCATTTTTACGTCTATACAACTTAGAAAGACACCAAGCAAATGGCGTTGGATGAAACCGAACAGAACAGAAGAGATTAACGGCGGCGTCGATTAGGGTTTTGACGAAATCGACTGAGCGTGGTGATTGTAGTCTAGAGAACCAGCATCGATTAGGGTATTGACGTCGGAAGAGATGATGGCGGCGACATCGGAAGAGATTGAGTCGGAAGAGGTCGACGACGACGTCGGAAGAGGTCGATCTCTCTCTCTCCCGTTTTGGATCAGCGGTAAATTACCCCCAATTTGTTTTTTCTCTTTTTTTTTTCATTTTCATTTTTAATTGAGATGGGTGGAAAGATAAATTAAAAAAAAAAAGTAAAAACAGAAATTTAAAATTTAAAATAAAATATTTTAAAAATTAAAAGTTCTACAATTCTTGAAAAAAAAATTGAAAATTTGTTAAGTTAGTTTAAATGGATAGCTAAAATAAATAGTAGTGTTAGAGTGCATAAATAAAAAAGTGGTTATGTAAAATAGAAAATATATTTTTTATTATATTTTGGCTAACTATTTTAAAATTTTGTGTTGAAAATGCTCTTAATAGGTAGCAAAATGTTTTTAGTTAATCTCAATCTGTTAATTGTTGAGATCTGGACCATTGGTGATTCTGGTGCTCTTGGTAGTGCTAA
>JAULJZ010136442.1:0-10742 GCA_032270985.1 Heliamphora pulchella | reverse complement strand
GTTTGATACATCTTTTTGAAGTTAGAAGTACATTTACATTATTATGTAGACAAATTGGAGATTTATACTTGATTGTTATGGTTAATTTCGATTAATTTTGTCACTCATTCTATCTATTTGTGATGAAATAATTTGTCACAATTTACATTATAGTAGCGACGAAATTTGTTTTGTCACAAAAATTTAATTTTGCAACGATTTTGAAACAAATTTAGTCGTCACTAATTGTTAACAATTTAGGTAAAGAAAGTTCTCACGAAATTGTTTGTCACTAATTGTTTTCATTTGCAAGGAAATAGCATTCGTCGCAAATTATCATATATTGCAAGAAAATATTTTGTCACAAATTCACTATACGCAAAAATAATTTTTCATTTTTGGTGACAAAATGGCATTTATGACAAATTTTTTTGGTCAACAATTCACTTTTTTTGTGACGAAATATGTTTTGTGACGATTACTTTCGTCTCCAAAGATGACAATAAATCGTCACAAAAGGTATTTGTTTGGTGACGAATCAAAGTTTTTCGTCAAAAAATGTCAAAGTTTTAGTGAAGAATTAAATTTTCGTCACGAAATACTTTTTGCGACGACCCTTTAAAGACAAAAGTGGAGAGAACACATTTTTGTCACAGAATCTATTAGCGATGAAATACATAGATTTAGAGACGAAATCATTTCGTCAATAATGACTTATTTTGTTATAGTGAGGGTTGTACACTAAGAAATCATGAATTTTATTAGTTTTAGTATTTTATTTTATTCTTTAGTAAAATTATTTCTTCATTTTATGAGAATCTTAATGAACAATGTATGTAATATTATTTCTTTAATGTTATGCATTGATGTCCTTTTATTCTGTATAGTATTTAATCTGGTGTGCAGAGTACGGCTTACACACAGAAAATCAGATTATAGATTCTTAAAAAATATAAGTTTTAATTCACAGTTTAGATGAAATTGGACAAACCATCGATACGACTGTAACACAGAGTTTTAGTAGGCATGTCATGGTTACGGGGAATAGATAATAGTGTCGTCTATTTTTTTGACTCACTGTGCTAGTACACTTTGTGTGTATTGAACAGGATCACGTTAGGATAATTAATTTTATACTGATTATATAAATTAATTCACACCCCAAGGTTATTATGAGTGCTTATACTCTTAATTTCGAAACAATTATTATTTGCGTGTATTTAATATTTGTTGTTTTGATTCATTAGAGAGTGAAATCTTTTATGGGTCAATAGTCTCGGTGAATTAGATAGTGGTATTAATTATATGGTGAATATTAATTATTAACGGAATTCACGTCCCGTTTGTTCGTGATTGATGGTACCTAGTTGAGTAAGTTTATAAGTTTTGATCGGATCAAACCCTGCAGGTGAATTTAATTATTCGGCCGTCAAATAAGTTAAACGGAAGGATTTAAAAAATTTTAAAAGAAATCGATTAAATTAAATTATCAGTAATTAAATTTAATTGGCGGATATCGAAAATCATAACGTGGGAAGATGAGTTAAATATTTAATAACAGGAGGTCGAATAATCGATTTTGAGAATATGTCTAGGAGTGCAATTGCGATTCTTTAGTGCTATGAATTGTAATTTATGTTTTTATGAAATTGCCTCAGGGGCAGACGAGTTTTCATAATTACATTACAAGTTCAAGTCATATTTACTCTATAGGTCCCTGTTGTAACCTTATATATATGTGGTTATGCAAACCCTATTCTTCATTTCACACTTTGTGAATTAGGGTTTTCACGTAAATCCTAAGAGGCTAGATTAGTAGGTTCAAAATCACGATAGATCGTAGCACACCCTACGTTCGTGACTCACATCCGAGAATGCAGTAGAAGGCTTGTATCGAAGCTTCAACTCTGTGTTTACAAACTCGTGGTTGTTGTAGTAACCAAAATTATTGTACCAGATTTCGAAATGTATAATTCCGAATCTAACATTGGAAGTACGAGTTTTATTTTGATCATTCGACATCAAAAAATTTTAAATTGGAGCTTGTTTCGGCTATTGCCCGTCTAGTATTTGTTTTATCAAAAAATTATATTCAAATCAATAATCTTGACAGTTTGCCTCCTACCATTGATGTTAGAGCCGTTTTGATTTTTGAATATGTTTTAATCGAGGGATCAGGTAGATTTAGAACTGTGCCAACTTTATTTTGCAGGGGTTTTAATCTCAATTTTATGATTATTATTTTATTCATATTTGATTGAATGGTTGAATGATGATTATTATTAGTTTTTAATCACGAGAGTTGATTGTGATAGTTTAGAATTTTTAGATCGATTGTAAGCTTTCGGGACATAGGTTTCGATGTAAAAATTTTGTAATATTCTTTAGATATTGTTTGATATATGTAAGAACAAGTTCGAAGGTTTAAGAACACAAAGAACAGATGGCGGTTAAACTGGCGGCATCGATGGTGGTTTTAGAATTTTTGAGCTATGGATCGCGGTGGTTTTTCGACGGTTGTTAAAATAATTTTTTGGTAAGTTTTCTACAGATTTTGGGCATTAAAAAATCGCAGCAAAATAGGTTCGAAAACAAGCAAAAATCGGCAAAAAAAACAGCACCGGTAGCGACAGCACCGATGACGATTCGTTGCTGTTTTTTTATTTTTTTGAGACATTTTTGGACTAATTTTGAACAATTTTTTAGGCATAAAATAGCAGTAGAATAGTGCTGAAAAATAGTCTAAAAAGATGAGAAAAATAGCCGCTAAAGGCGACAGAAAAACAACAACGGCGGCAGCACGGTGCGACGGCGGTAGGGGTTGTTTCGGGGACAATTTTTGGGACTTTTTAGAACTGTTTTTAGGGTGTTCTTCAGGGAATCATGTGGCTGTATATCAGTGCTAAAAATAGTAAGAAACGAGAGTCGAAACAACCACATAACAATAGAGAAACGGCAGCGGTGGCGGCACAGTCCCTTTGGGGCCTTTCGAAAGTTATTTTTGGGGCTGTTTTGATCCAAGTTTTTGACAAAAAAATAATATATTTCTAAGCTAATTTTCAAAAAAAAATCGAAAAGAAAACAGACGTTGGAGGAGGCAGCAAGAGCTGCGAAAAGTGGTAGTGTGCGGCAGCGCCGGCACAGCCGGCGATAGCTGTTGGTTTGGACTGGTGGTGGCCGGCTGTTTTGCTGATAAGGCTCGAGACGATGATGTATTTTTATAGCACTGCAACTCGAGGAATCCTGATAGAATTTGGATGCTATGAGATGATTCTTATAAGGATTGGAAAATAGATAATC
The DNA here is from genome assembly GCA_032270985.1 of Heliamphora pulchella. Lineage (NCBI taxonomy): Eukaryota > Viridiplantae > Streptophyta > Magnoliopsida > Ericales > Sarraceniaceae > Heliamphora > Heliamphora pulchella. The sequence continues at coordinate 7,463 of JAULJZ010136442.1, read as the reverse complement.
TTCAAACAGTAGATTGAAACTTGACAGAGTTTATATTTGATCATAAAATCGGAACATATATATCTTGCATTTATATTATTTAACTGCGTGGATGATATATATTTTTATTTTATATTTTCTATTTATTTTAATTAATTCTGAAAAAAACTTGATTTTAATTATTTTTTGTAACGGAAAAATAAAATAAAATTTTCTTCAATTAATTTTTTTGAAAGAAAATTTAAGATATTTTATTTTGTTACAAAATAATAAGTTCAAGATAAATTTTTATTAAATTGAATATCTTAGAAAAACGTGAAAATGTGTAACTGAAAAATAAAATAAAATTCTTGATTTTTTATTTAAAATTAATTTTTTAAATAAATAAGAATTTTGAAATATTTTATTTGTTACACATTACAACACAGAAAAATAGTTTGAAAAAAATCAAAATCTTTTGGATTGTGTGATTTTTAAAAATTAATAAATTTATTTTAATTAAACAGTTTTTATAACCCTCAAAATATTTTTAAAACTAAATGGAAGAGAAAAATTTATTCACAGATAAATTTCGCAGTCTCCATCTCTAGTTTGTAGATGATGTAATTAATTTCGCATGTTAGCATATGGCTTTCCGTCCCATCGGATATAATTAATTGCGGTATCGCCGGTATGAACCTCATTCAAGGATAATTCTAGATAATCGTTAGTGTGGATCACTTTTCTATTTGAAGGGTTCATTGTGAAGCGATTGATTTGGAATTGGATGGTGATTAACACTTAACTGTAAATAATAATATACTCTTCATCTAATTCACTGCTATTATTTACTAACTCAAAACTATATCAACTATTTAATTTTATGTAGCACAGTCTGTTGCCTGAATAGTAAAATTAATAAAAATTGGCATGTCTGGACAAACGATGGATAGTCGACGTTCTTCTATCGAAGCATACTATTCATAGGGTACCAGGCTATTGATGAATTTTTTTTTACAGTAGAGGGAACCAATTTAAAATAAAATTTAAAGTTTTGCTAGTCATAATTAATGATTTTTAATTATGTGATTCTCATGATTAAAATGGCTTTCAATTTACTCGCGGTTATACTCAAAGAATACAAACTAATAGGACCAAACTATCTATACTGAAAAAAGAATATGGATATAAATTTAATTACCAAGAGTATTCTTAGGATGCTAGAAAATGTATTTGTTTCTTAAAAGGGTTCTTCCTCTAAGCTGAAAGGTAAGAAGAAGAAAAATGTTCAGAAATAGGTTGACACAGTTTCTAAGGTAGTTAGTGAGCCACGAACTAGTGTGAAAAAATTGAAAGGCAAATATTTTCACTGTAACTAGACACGGCACTAAAAAAATAATGTCCAATTTTTCTCAAAAAACAGAACAAGCAAAGTAATTTCTGTTCACTAGTTGTGAAAATATGTTTAGCGATGTTATCTACCGGTATCCAGTGTGTAGATACGAGAGCAACTAATCATGTCTGAAATTCATTGTAGGGATTTTAAAAAATCCGACAACTCAGTGATAGAGAGATTTACCTATATATGTCTCATGTTTAAAATGGCTTTCAATTTACTCGCGGTTATACTCAAAGAATACAAACTAATAGGACCAAACTATCTATACTGAAAAAAGAATATGGATATAAATTTAATTACCAAGAGTATTCTTAGGATGCTAGAAAATGTATTTGTTTCTTAAAAGGGTTCTTCCTCTAAGCTGAAAGGTAAGAAGAAGAAAAATGTTCAGAAATAGGTTGACACAGTTTCTAAGGTAGTTAGTGAGCCACGAACTAGTGTGAAAAAATTGAAAGGCAAATATTTTCACTGTAACTAGACACGGCACTAAAAAAATAATGTCCAATTTTTCTCAAAAAACAGAACAAGCAAAGTAATTTCTGTTCACTAGTTGTGAAAATATGTTTAGCGATGTTATCTACCGGTATCCAGTGTGTAGATACGAGAGCAACTAATCATGTCTGAAATTCATTGTAGGGATTTTAAAAAATCCGACAACTCAGTGATAGAGAGATTTACCTATATATGGGCAATAATACTAGGGTGGCAACTGTTGTAGTAGGAGATATCACTCTCAATTTTAGTAGAAATAGAATTTTATTTTTAAAGTATTATCTTTATATACCTTTTATTAAAAGGAATTTAATTTCAATTTCTAATTTATTGAAAAAAAAATTCTGTTTATTTTAATGGCTCTGTGGCTATTAAGAAAAATAAACGTTTTATTTGTTCTAGTACATTGGTGAATGATTTGTGTATTATATCTCTTATCTTTTCTACACTGTAACTAACTGAATTGAATAAGACATCTAATTTATTATGTAAGAGAAATAATTCTTCTTTAATGAATTAAACGTTTCTTTGGTACTTATACTTGAGTCATATTAATCTAAAATGATAAATAGACTGGTACAAGATGAACCTTTGAGTTCATTGAAAGTGGAGGCACTTCCAGTCTGTGAGTCCTGCTTAGTGCGTAAGATGAGCAAGAGCCTATTTTCGGCCAAATACTATAGAGCTAAAGAACTGTTAAAACTAATTCACTATGATGTATGTGGTCCTATGACTATCCAAGTTAGAGGTGGCTTTGAGTACTTCGTCCGTTTTATTGACGGTTACTCAAGGTATGGATATATTTACCTGATGCACCATAAATTCGAATGCTTTGAAAAATTCAAAGAACTAAAGGTGGAGGCAAAGAAGCGTCTGGATAAAAGTATTAAGTCACTACGATTCGACCGTAGTGGTGAGTACCTTTTTAGAGAGTTTAAGGACTACTTGTCATCAGGGGAGATTATATCCCAGTGGACTACACCAGGCAATCCGTAACAGAATAGTATAGCAGAAAGAAGAAATAGAACTCTTATGGAGATGGTAAGGTCAATGATGAGTTATTCAAAATAATTCGATTCGTTTTAGGGACTTGCATTAGAGACATCGGCTTATATTCTGAACTTAGTACCTTCTAAGTTAGTACATTTTACTTTTACAAAATTGTGGACCAAGGGCAAGTCTAGTCTGAGACATATTCAGATTTGGGGATGTCTAGCACATGTGCTGAAAGGGAACACGGGTAAGTTAGAACCGATGACAGAAGTTTGTTTCTTTGTCTGGTATTCCAAGGGAACGAAGGGTTGTTTATTTTATAATCGTAAGGATCAGAAGGTCATTGTTAGCACCAATGTCCAATTCTTAGAAGATGATTATATTATGGACCACATGCCCAAAAGTAAAATTATTCTAGAAGAATTGAGAGAGAAAATACCAGTATAACGGAAGAGGAACCACAAGTCACTGATATCCCACTGCCTCGTCATAGTGAGAGGATTATCAGGACATGTGCAGATCTTGAATCAGATCAGGGGCTACCATTTACATGCTAGATAAGCATGTGGGTAATGGTGCATATGATTCAGATTCTACGCAACGCGTTACTGCTAGTATACAGACGCAGGTAGTGTCTCGTCGTAGTGAGAGGGTTATTCATCAATCTGATTGGTATATGTTTATGGAAGAGTCTTTTGACATGATCTTGGTAGAATTAGATACCGAACCCTATAACTACAATGAAGCACTCCAAGACAAAGATATAAATCTTTGACAAAAGGCTATGAATTCAGAGATAAAATTTATGTATTCTAATTATGTCTGAAAACTTGTAGAATTACCTAAAGGGATAAAACTCATTGGATGTAAGTGGATCTACAAGAGGAAGAAATGAGCCGACAGAAAAGTTGAAACCTTCAAAACTAGACTTGTTACAAAAGGGTTTACTCAGAAAGAAGAGATCGATTATGAGAAAACCTTTTCACCGATAGCCATACGTAAGTCTATTCAGATTCTTTTATCCATTGCGGCTCATTTTGATTACGAAATTTGACAAATGGATGCCAAGTTAACTTTTTTTAACGGAAGTCTTGACGAGTATATCTATATAGTACAACTAGACAGTTTCATAGCAAAGAGCCATGAGCACATGTTGTGCAAGCTTAAGAGATCCATTTATGGACTTAAGTAGGTATCAAGGTCTTAGAATACTCAATTTGATCAAGCTATAAAGTCTTATGGCTTTGATCAAAGTCCAGATGAGTCCCGTGTATACAAGAAGCATGACGGAAGCGTGGTGGTCTTTTTAGTACTTTATGTAAATAATATCTTGGTCATAAAAAATGATATAGGGGTGTTATCTTCGGTAAAAATTTAATATCTAGGCAGTTTGATATGAAGGACTTAAAAGAAACCAGTCATATCCTTAGGAACAAGTTTTTAAGAGATCAGAAATAAAGGATGTTGAGTCTATCACAAGAAAAGTATATCGATGACATCCTTACTCGTTTTAGCATGCAAGATTTCAAGAAAAAGTTTCTTCCTTTCAGGCATAGAATCACTTTATTCAAAAATCAGTATCCTAAGACACCTGATGAGATACAAAAGATGAAGGCAGTTCCTTATGCTTTAGTAGTAGGAAGCCTAATGTATATTATATTTTATACTAGACCTGACATCTGTTTTTGCCGTTGGCATGGTTAGCAAATATGAATCCAACTCAAAGTAGGAGTATTAGATTGCGGTAAAGAATATAATTAAGTATCTAAAAAGAACTAAAGATTATATGTTGGTTTACCAGACAGATAGCCTAGTACCTTTAGAGTACACAAACTTATATTTTCAGTCAGATAAAGATTTTCGTTAGTCTACCTTAAGATAGGTGTTTACCTTGGGAGGTGGAGCTATAAGTTGAAGGAGTATTAAGCAGTCATGCATTACTGATTCCACCATGGAGGCCGAGTGCGTGGCAGCTTCTGAAGCAACCAAAGAGATCGTTTGACTCAGGAACTTCCTCTTAGATCTAAATGTGGTGTATTCAGTTTAGTCGGCTATTACAATTTATTGTGACAATAGTCGAACGGTTGTAAACTCGAATGAGCCAAAAGTCCACAAGAAAGAAAAATACATTAAGCATAAATATCATTTGATATGAGAAATTATACAGAGAAGTGATGTTGCTGTGACCAAGATTACATCAGGGGACAACCTTGTAGATCCTTTTACAAAGAACCTACTAGTTAAGACTTCTGATAATCATGTAGATGGTATAGGAGTCAAATGTATGGAAGTATGGTTCTGAGTATAAGTGGGAGATTGTCAGAGTTGTATACTAAAAAACTGTGAATTTTGTTAATTTTAGCATTTTATTTTATTCTTTAATAAAATTATTTTTTTATTTTATGAGAATCTTAATGAGAAATATATGTAATATTATTTTTTTAATGTTATGGATAGATGTTCTTTATTCTGTACAGTATTTAATCTGATGTGTAGAATACGGCTTACACACAGAAGATCAGATTATAAGTTCTTGCAGAATATAAGTTTTAGTTCACAGTTTAGATGGAATTGGACAAACTATCCGTACGACTGTAGCACAGAGTTTTAGTAGATCCGTCTTGGTTACATGGAACAGATAATAGTATTGTCTATTATTTTAACTCGCTGTGCTAGTACACTTTGTATGTATTGAATATGACCACGTTTGGGTAATTAATTTTGTACTGACTATAAAAATTAATTCACATCCCAACGTTATTATGAGCGCTTATGCACTTAATTCTGAAATAATTATTATTTGCGTATATTTAATATTTGTTGTTTTAATTAATTAGAGAGTGCGATCTTTTATGGGTCAATAGTCCCGGTGAGTTGGACAGTGGAATTAATTATATGGTAAATATTAATTATTGACGAAATTTATGTCTCGATTGTTCGGTATTAACTGTACTCCTTTAAGGAAGCTTATTTTTTACCAGGCTAAATCCTATAGGTGGATTTGATTATCCGGCCGTCAAATAAATTAAGTGGAATGACTTAAGAAATCTTAAAAGAAGTCGATTAAATTAAATTATCAGTAATTAAATTTAATTGGCGAGTATCGAGAATCTTAACCTGGGGAGATGAGTTAAGCATTTAATTATATGAGCTCGAATAATCAATTTTGAGAATGTGGCTGGGAGTGTAATTACGATTCTTTAGTGGTATGAATTATAATTTATGTTTTTATCAAATTGCCTCAGGGGCAGGTGAATTTTTATAATTACATTAGAAACTCAAGTCATATTTACTCCACAGGTCCCTGCTGTAACTCTATATATATGTGGTTATGCTAACCCTATTCCTCATTTCACACTTTGTGAATTAGGATTTTCGTGCAAATCCTAGGAGGTTTGATTAGCAGATTCAAGATCACGATAGATCACAGTCGAAAACTTGGATCGAAGCTTCAACTCGGTATTTACAAACTCGTGATTGTTGCAGTAATCGAAATCATTTTACCAGATTTCAAAAAGTATAATCCCGAATCTAACTTTAGGAGTATGAGTTTTATTTTGATCATTTGACATCAAAAAGTTTTAAACTGGAGCTTGTTTCGGCAATTGCACGTCTAGTAGTTTTTTTATCGAAAAATCGTATTCAAATAAATGATTTTGGTAGTTTGTCTCCTACACTTGCAAAGTGTAAAATATAATGTTTATATAATTGGTAGAATCTGAGTTTTGAATAATAAAATTTATATTGCATTTAATTATTTAAAGTATTCAAACTTATTGCATTTATTAATAAATCAATAATAAACTAATAAACTTCTAATAATATAAGTTATAAAATTACAAACTAATAAAATATAAACATGTAATAAAATAATAAACTAATAAAGTATAAACTTATATAATAAGTTATAAACTTATAAACTAATCAACTAATAAACTTATAATAAATAAAAAATAATAAATTTAATAATTTATAAACTATAAACTTATAATAAAATAATTAAACAATCATAAACTTATAAACTAATAAACTACTAATAAATTAATATTACTGTCACGCTCCAAACTCCGGGTTATGTGAAACACCCACAAACAACCAAAGATAACACCTTACCCGAGAACACACTCTCACATTAAATCATACATGCATTGTATATACTTGTCAAACGACTTACATTGCACGGTTCTAACACCGAAAAATATGTTACAGCATACATGTTCAAACTAGCAAAGAATATGATTACAGGTCTTCCACCCCTCTAGTAACCCTCGAATCAATCATCGTGATAGGTACCTGAAAAATATTTTAAATTCCACATCGTGAGCCAAAACTCAGCAGAAACTAGACAACGCATGCAATATAAGCTAAACATGTTAGGAAAATGACATGTGATTTTTGGCTCTCTTTCATGTCACGCCCCAAAACCTAGGGTCACATGAAAATCCAACAAATACCAGTTATATATGAAAATAAAAGTTTTCATACATCAAAATCTGCCTGTTGAAACCAATAGAATACCCAACAAAAGAGTATCTCCCGTAAAGAAAAGACAACAGTTCAACATGCGTACAATATATCGCCTTATGGCGTACAAAACTTGCCTTCAGGAACAGGCATACCA
>JAULJZ010136431.1:0-10742 GCA_032270985.1 Heliamphora pulchella | reverse complement strand
AAGCGTGTTTAGCAAACACGCTTTATGTACAAATGTTTTCGACAAATGCATTAGTTTTGAAAAAATAATATTTAAACGTAAAGCGTGTTTAGTAAACACGCTTTATGCCTTAATACATAAAACATGTTTGTTAAACACGCTTTTATATTTTTATACATAAAGCGTAAATGCCCAACACGCTTTTATATTTTTATACATAAAGCGTAATTAAAAACAACGCTTTTATACTTTTATACATAAAGCGTGAATGCCAAACACGCTTTTATACTTTTATACATAAAGCGTGATTAGTAACAACGCTTTAAGCGTTTTACGTATAAAGTGTGTTTAGTAAGCACGCTTTTAAGCTTTACACTGAAAGCGTGTTTACTAAACACGCTTTCATTAAAGAAATCGTGTTCAGCAAACATGTATTTAACGTTCAATAAGCTATCTTTTTAAAAACCCTTCTCCTCTCCTCCCAGAAATGAGTTCTTCTTCACTTCTCATACGTTTTTTGAAAACCCTTCTCTTCCTCTCTCTCATACGTATTTCCAAAACCCTTCTTCTCCTCTCAAAGCATCTCGCAGACTCTTCTTCTCTCTCTCACGCGATTCCAGTTCTAGTTCCAGTTCCAGTTCCAGTCCTCTCTATCTCTCATCTTGACTTCAGGTCAGTTTTCGCCATATGGTTATTAATCCTTAACGATTTTTTGTAGTAATAAAATATTTGATATTATTTTATCTTTGTAAGTATTTGGTACTAATATTAATCTAATTATATTGCAATTTTTTATAGATGTAGCCTTTAGACATGTTCAATTGTTGTTTTGTTAGCATTAGAAATTAGAAACACTTCGGAATATACTTAGTCCCCGTTTGGTAATGTTTACAATTTTTTGTTTTTTGTTTACAAAAAATAAAAAAAAATATTTTTTTTTATTTTTATAAAAAACAAAAATAAAAACATGTTTGACACATAAATGTTTGAAAAGTGTTAGTTGGAGGTTGCGGATGAATACAATGGTCGGAGGTGGTGGTCGAAAGTATTATCCGGTGATGATAACAAGAGGTAAAGATAGTATCACGATCCAAACCTGGGTCCATGAACTAACCCCTAAACTCAGATACATAAACCATATCCATAGGTGAATCCCTAAAATAGTAGAACATATTGTACATTACATTCAAAGGATTTAAATAAACGAAACAAGTTCCAAAATTTACATTTCCAAATATACTATAAATGTTTGAGACAACCCACATTCAATATTGAGCTATCACTTTCATTACATCACTTTTCTTTAGTTTATAAACTACAAAAAGAAACAAAAGACTACAAAGACGTCATATCTCCATTTACTGGCCCCTCCCAAAACCCTCCATAGCTTTGGTGTCACCCCGCTCTTCGGAACTTGAAATTTTTGACATATATACATGAGCCGAAACTCGTAGGATGAAGATTAACTCATATCTAATACATGAATTGTGAGATGCGATGGGTGTAACCAGAATAAATATGCACGTTTATCCAAATCATTACTTTTTAACACACACCCACGCACACAAAATTGCCTCCATTTAACTAATTGTTTTCCATCCGTAAATCATTCATTTTATTTTTTTGATTTTCACAAAATCGTATCACCTCTACTGAACCGGTGTCGGGTGCAGCTTATTGAAACTCCTCCCTATTAATTCCTAATAGTCTATGCGAAACCATTAGATAATAGATAGCTCTATAACTCACCACGACACAATACCACATTTCGGAGACTAACCCGTGGGCAGGTGGTCCCCATCTTGTGCAAGTTTTCGGTCTTTCACCTTGGAGCCGCTAGCCCAACTTAATCCACATCAATCCATACGCTTCATTATTGGTTTTCTTAAAAAAAACCTGAGAGTCCAACCCACAAATGGTTCCTCATCCAATTATTGCCATAATACACCATTTTGATTCCAAACCCAATTTTCCATTAAATTTCCAAATCACGTGTATCACAACCTTCATTATGTAATTTCTCATATTTCACAACATTTCTACCATGTTACCAAGTACCAATAACACAAGGTTGATAGCAAAAAGATCACATTATTTTAAAAAGATAACACCCATGATGTATATATATACATATCAATTGAAATTCACTTTTATTGTAAAAGAAAATCCAACCAGTTAGTTCAATGCATACCTCCCACTCAATATATATATATATATAGGTGTGCCATAAGCTCAAGGGATTAGAAATTTAGTAAAAAGGGCCAATAATAAGGAAAATAAGTTTTTCTAAAACATTTGACTAAAAATGGGTGAAAAATGGTTATAAAATTTTGACATACCCTCATTATTTTAATCATAACTTCTTTTACGAAAAGAATTTTCTTGTGAGAGTAGTCTTGTTGGAAAGAGACTTCCAAGACTTCGATTTGAGTATAAAATTAACCCCATTCAGAGTCCGGATGAGAGAGATACATTAATTTAAAAAATAAAATTTTAACCTGTGAAACAGATCGTGCGATAGACTAATTGATCGGTCTATTTAGCGGTTTGACTTGCAGAAAATACCGAGAGCAACCTTTGACCGCTTGATAAACCGATCGATTGGTCTATCGAGCGGTCCTGCGTCGAAAAATTGATTTTCATTAGGTTTTGAAGCCAAAATCTATCCAAACCCAAATTGATGCAAAAACATGAAATCTTAGGTTATTTAATCTTCCATTTTACACAATAAATTCACAAATTCATAGCTAACTGTTTTTCGAAACTCTAATTTCTTTAAAAATCCAACTTAACCCACACACACCTATTAAGTTTTCTACTTATACATGAAATCAACAAGATTTTTACTCATATAAATAAAGTATCAACCAAATTCAACATAAAACATATAAGATAATCTAAATCCTACCTCTTGAAGTTTTAACTCTTTAAAATATACCGAAATCACTACCCTAGGATTTTGGCTCTTATTGTTTTGCTCCTTGATGCTCAATCTTTCATTTCCATGCTTCAAAACTTGATTTCTTTACTTGTTTACCTTCAATGTAGCTTCTAAGGTTCTCAATTTTAGCAAGGGAGGGTTAGGGCTTGAGGAGCAATGAGAATTCTCACAAAATTATCTAAAAAAAGAAGAGGAAGAAGAGAAGAGATGGGAGAGGAGGGTGGAGACTTGAGTGGGGTGAGGGGGTGAGACCCCTTGCCCCTTTATCTTTCTCTCTCAATCTCTCCAACTCTCTAGAATGGTCTAAGGCCATGTTTGGCTTGCCCCTTATTGTTTCTACTTTCTTCTTTCTACTTTTAGCTTTAATGACCCATTTTCACTCTAATTTAATTCCATTAACTTCATAATTCAATTCCACACTTACAACTTAATTTTAGTCCCAGATTCCAAGAATTTAAATTAATAAACTATACTTAACCTGAAATTATTGTCATTTAGCATCCTGTATCTCACTTATACTTTCACATGCCAATAAATTAACTATTAATGAACAAAATTTTATAACACCCATGTCTAAAATTAATTCCGTCTCCTCACTTAACTGAAAACATGTAAGCATATATTAAACACGTACTAGGTCCTTTCAGATAGTGGTCGAAAATGGTGGTCGGAGGCGGTGATCGAAGCAAGTGACCGGCGGTGGTGGCCGGATGGTGGTGACCAAGGGTGTTAGCCGGGGATGATAGGAAGATGTAGCGATGGTGGTCGGAGGTAGTAGTCGGAGATGGTGATTGAAAGTGTTAACCAAAAAGATAGTAAGAGGTAGCGATAGTGGTCAAATGTGATCAAATGTGGTGGGTAAAAACCGAGACGATGGTCAGAGGTGGTGGTCGGAGGGGCTGGCCGAATGTGGTAGTCGAAGGCGGTGGCCGAGGGCGGTAGTCAGAGGTAGTGAAAAAAAAAGATACAATCAAAACGTGTTTACAAAACAAGTGAAAACGCATTTTTTCTGTTTATAAAAATTTTGTAAATTTTGAAAACTGTTTACTACAGTTTTTTGAAAACAAAAATAATTATCAAATATCTTTTTATTTACAGTTTACAAAATATTTAAAAAGAAAAATAGAAAATAGAAAATAGAAAACATAACCGTTACCAAACGGGGCCTTAATGTTTCCAAATATATTCTTATGTCTTCAGTTTTTTTCTTTGTTTCCATTATGTTTTGAAATATTTCCGACCTGAGACTAAAAGATTTACCTAGATTTTTTTTCCATTTTTATCTTTTTGCCATTAAAGGGAATGTTTTAAACCATACATCTTAAAATGCATCCACATCTTAAAAATGCATCCACATCTTAAAAATGCATCCACAGCTCATTACAACTCACATTGCAATCAGTTTACTGCTGCCAACATCTGCAAAATTGTGTGACTAACATCAATTCAAAAACCTAGGACAAATAAGTCTAACGAAACATTGAATTTGAGAAAGAGAATGACAAAAGAGTACCCTGTTTGGAAAGATCTACAACAAAATATTTATCTTTATTTTTTTTTTATTTTTTTTGCAACAGTTACCATCATGACTTCAAGAAGATTTTACTTGATTGGAATAAATTGTTGTAACTATTGGTATGTTTAGTCGGGGGGTCGTCCGACTACGGTTTGGCAACCGGATTAGTGCCTTACAGCCATGGTAGCTGCGAGCCTCATGAGGCTTACTCTCTCGTCTTTTTTCCTCCACCTTTCTCTTAGAATTGACGTTGCTTTTAATAAATAGTTAACTCTAACCCATATTCTTAAATTAATAGTGTGAAGGGAGAGGTACGAAAACACTACGAGTTAGTTTAAGTTATAAGTCCATCCCTCTTCTTCTCATCGTATGTTCACAAACAACTTATAATCTGTGAAAACATAACAACTTATTGATCATTTTTTTGGCACATAGGCATATCAGAAATCCCTCATAACTATGTGACTAACACCAATTCATTACCCTAGGACAAATGAAGGTCCCATGAAGCATTGAATTTGAGAAAGAATGGAAAAGGAGAGAACTACTCTGTGTGAAAAGATCTACAACAACATATTTATCTTTAATTTTTTTTAAGAGTAGCCATCGTGACTTAAAGAAGATTTTACTCAATTGGAATAAATGATTGCCGCTTTTAATGACTAGTTATCTATATCCTATATTCAGTTAAATTAAATAGTGTGAAGGAAGAACGGTGCAAAAATAATACTAATTTGTTTGCCCTCTTCTTCTCACCACATTCTCACAAACATCTTATAATTTGTGAACATAACAACTTATAGATAATTTTTGCTCAAAGGCATTACCAGGAATCCCACATAATTCCACACAACAACAACAATCATCTAACACAAACAACTTATAATTTGTGAACATAACAACTTATAGATCACTTTTTTTTGCACATAGCACATTATTAGGAATCCCTCATAATTCCACACAACAACAACCACCATCTAACCTTTAAATTGAAGCAAAGATATATTAACAGCAAAGATCATATTAATCCTTTAATGTGTTTTGAGAGTATTTATGATGAAGCAAAGATTAATCAAAGAAAATATCAGAGGAATCTTTAAAGTGTTTATCTATGTCAATCGTCAAGAATGTATTGATTTCAATATCATATGCTTCGAGAAAAAGTTTATAAGAAACTTTTAAAGCACATCAAGATACATGGATGAGAAAAAAGATACATGATTTAAGGGCTAAATGTTCTGCAATTAAATGCCTTTAGAAGCTAGTCAACATTAAATCACTAATTCAATATTATGACATTACTTTCACATATTACATCTTTATACCAACAAACATACTGACCGTAAGTGCCCCAAATCTTGTCAAATAGAGACAACACAACTACATTTTCACATAAGTGGCAACACTTTCTAAGGAACAACAAGAAAATCAAAAAATACAGACATCCAAAAGTTTAACAAAAGGCAGACATGTAGAAAATGCTACCTATTTATTTTAGATGGAGCTACAAATATTAGAAACATTCTTCATTCCTCATTGGAGAAGTAGGAGTCAGATAGATATTGTTCGCTGGAAAGAACATTTTGACATTCTTTCTCTGTCAATGGTCTATTGCTTGCAATCACCATTTTCGTTGCTAATTGAAGCATGAAGTATCGACATCTTCGCATCAACATTCTGTTGTTTTCTCTTCGTATCTTTCGAACTGCTATTTCATAGTCATCCTTGTTACGTCTTGGCATTATCAATGAATGCCGGCGAGGGACCGGTCCTCCTAGGTTACGTAGATCATTAACCAACCCCTCTTGCTCTTCAACCTTGAACTTCCATTCTTGTCGCAGAACGACGTAATAATCTTTAGGACTAGAGTATTTTTTTTGTCCAATAGTTGTCGTGGAACATAGGTAGTAACCACTTCTCATTACGATTGCGGCTACACCCACCGACATCGCGCCTATAGGCAATTGTGAGAGAACGAGTTTGAAAACAGAAATAGAATCTAGTGGCGACTACACAGATGCACACTCATGGTTAGCCATGTATTTATATTTACAATTTTAAATTTTGATATAGGAAGTTCATTATAGTGTTTGCACATGGGCAAGCTTTGTCGTACTATCGGTGATGAGATAAATCAATGACTTGGTCAGCATGGCTTTCTAACTAGTGGTACTGACCCACTGTAAAATTACAGCAGCTGATCGCGATTTGATATCAGCTGAATTTCAGCCATGTGACCCTCTATACCTATGAAGACCTACATCTAGGCCAATTATTCCAGCCATTTTATAGAGATTTTAGATCTACATAGAAATATATAGGGCATTTTCTAAGGTAGCCATTTTTTTACGAGTGGCATTCTCTTTTTGCCTCTTTTATAAATTTTATTTAATTATAAAAAAATTATTTCTTTACATAACCATCACAATATTATATAAATTATATACATATACAAATACGTTTTGGAATTGATTCATAGCTCTTAGTTTAAGGTTTCAAGCATGTGTATGATGTTATTTGGTTCTTCGAATGTTGAAATATCATATTAATTATTTGAATGTTAAAACAACGTACTATGTTGTTGGATTTTAAAATCACAACTTATCTGTTTTGTCAAGTTCCAAACTCCAGGTCACACGAAAAACCACAACAACCACCGAAATCGTCCCAACACAAAAGGGTCAAAAACCAGAAAGCCGAACAAGGCTAAAATCTTTGTAAAAATATACTACCGAGGATTTATTTGATTTAAAAGAGTAGCCAAAAGACTACAGTTATGGTGCCACGAGCTAAGCCTTTGAAAATAAAATACAAGTTTTGAGATAAGAAAAATCTTTTCATTTAAAAAAAAGCTCAGGCCGTTCCAAAAATCTTTCTCGAAGCACAAGAGTTTAAATGAATCATAAATCATTTGAAAATCCAATTTGTAAACCGTTGAACCCAACAACGAAAAATGCAGTGAGAAACTATAAAAAACAACAACTAACCCAAGGTTCTCTTGAAAGCATTAAAACATGCATACATCCATAATCATTACATACGTTTTAAAACATGTTATCCCAAAACATGAAACATATACAGAAATGTATAAACTACCTAACAAAACAAGACAACAGGGTCTTGTCATCAGCCACCTCCGGGCACCACCGGATCAACCTACAGGACCACGCTTACCTGAAAAAGGTTTTAAAGTAAAATCCCACACCGTGAGCCGAAGCTCAATAGAAACAGACTATAAAGCTGTAAAATAGGTTATACAATCATAAGCATACAGGCTCAATCACAGGAGCCAAAAAAGTTCTTCCAACCCAAAATCACAAGTTTTCCCATCATCCTAACGCGAGCCTTAAAACGATTTTAATTCATAAAACCCCATATTTTCACCCTCAAAACCATGCATATCAACAATGAAAATAACGTTTCCACAGTTAATGAAAAGCAGTAATCCAAACGTTAGTTTCCACTCGGATCACACACCGAGGAAAGAGAAAAGATATTTTCCACTCGGAACACACACATCTGAGGAAAATAAACCGGTAAAACAGTATGCTCCACTCGGGCTACACAGTCGAGGAGAAAGATAAAATGATTCTTATGTACCGACTCCGTCACAAGGGGACAGATGTAGTAACTACAGACTCCTGCTCCTTTATCCAATCCCTACACGTGAGACCCTGACCCTTTTTAATTTTAGCAACGTTTCGACGTGTTATTTATTATTTTTACAATAGCATGTTTATGTGCGTTTTATGCATGTTCGAGCTTAGAAATGCATGTTGGGTTAGAAATTGGGACCATTGGGTGTTGTGGTGTGAGGGTTTTAAAAATAAAAATAAAAAATAAAAATACTTTCGTGGCCTATAAATATCTAGCCTTAGATATTTTGGAAGAGAGATTTTCTTTTGGGAAGCTTAGAGGCTAAGTTTTCTTTTCCAAACAAAAACCTTTGCCTTCTCTCTAGATTTTCTTGGGGCTCGAGCTTTGTTTTTGACAATCGGGTTGCGGATCCTTGCTATCGGCATCGAGGGCTACGCGTTCATCTAGACGGAATTTTGTTTCGACGAAACTTGTTTTTCACGGAGTTCGAGGCGTCGAGTTTTTAACTCAACGAGGTAGGATCCTAGACTATTTTTTCTTTAAAATGTGCTACGTGCAATTATATGTGTTTTTACCATTTAAAAATGCATGAAAAGTTGGTTTATTTATGAAAAGTTGGTTTATTTTTGAAAAGTTGGATTTTAGGTTCAAAATCACTTTTAGGTTCAAAATCACTTTTGGGTTGATTTCGGTTGGAGGAAAAAGGGGTTTGAGGCATTCCTTTCGGTGTATCTTTGTTGTTTCGGGCTTGTGTATGTCCGTGGCTTGTTAAGGGGGTGCTTGGATGGTTTAATTTGAGGCTGAGAAGTTGTTTCAGTAGCTTGGGTTTGATTTTCACTATCGCCTGTAACCTGTTCTGAAATTTGAAATTTTTGCTTTTTGTGTCGACACATTTTCTGTTTGTATCGGCCCCTCTGATGTTTGTGTCGACACTTTTCCATTTGTGTCGACCCTTTTCATGTTGTTTGTGTTTGACGCTTCAGTGGTTAATTACAGTAAACTCTCGGTTGTTTTTTGTCGACACCAATTTCTGTTTGTGTCGACACATTTTCTATTTGTGTCGACACATTTTTCCTTCTGTTGGAGTTGTGCATTCTGTTGCTGTTTGTGTCGACACCTTTGCTATTTGTGTCGACACCTCCGCTATTTGTGTTGACACATTTTTTGTTTGTGTCGACACCTTCGCTGGTTGTGGAACCCTTTTCTTTTGGTCATATCTTTCTCATTAGGACTCAGAATTGGGTCATTTTTGTGTTCAAATTGAAGCCACAGGAGTCTTCTTTTCAATGGTACCTCTTTCAAAATAAAATTCTTTTTGTAGAAAAAGTTCTGATCAAAAGAGTGAGGGTATGCCAAAATCTCTTAACCGTTTTTCACCCATTTTTGGCCGAATGTTTGGGAAAACCTTATTTTTCATCTTTAATGAAACTTTTTATCAAATTTCTTGTTTCTTAGGAGTTTGTTGGTGGATGATGTGGCGGTTGGCCTTTGCGTCTTTTATACATGTTTAATGTATAACTGTTTGAAATGCTTATATATCATGTGTTATGTTTAAATCTTGTTTCGGATAAAAAGCATGTTTTACGCTTTCATGGTTTATTACATGATATAACTTGTGGATATCTATGGTTTTCAAAGGGTGTTCTTAAAAATGGTGATTTTTGATAAAATCTCAACACTTTGTGTTTTGGAGGTTTGGAACTAACCCTTGGGGTTGAGTCTCATATTTGGAAACGTTTTGTGAAAACGGGAAGAACATTTTAAAAATATTTTGTTTGATCTCCATGGTTCATGAATTGGATCTCTTGTTTATACATGTTTTATATAACTATTTTTCTGAAAAACTTTTTAAAAAGATTTTGTTGATCTCCATGTTGATGGATGGATCTGTATATACATGTATAATGTATATTTGAGAAATGTTTTCATAGTTGAGCTACGGTTTGATTTTTGAGGATGATTATCTTGATGTACCGGGATGACGTGTATGTGGCACGAGTTGCCCTCTGTGAAAGTTCAGAAACGTGTGTAGAGTAGGTACTCAACCTTCGAGTTAGTCCCCGTAAATTGAGACGGATGGGTGCTCAGCTCCCTCAGGGTCATAACCCGTAAATTGCGTGGTTACGTTCATTGTGCTCCGTATAGAACATGTGTGTATCTAGGCGATCTCACGATAACTAGGGGTTAGATACTGGACAGGGGTCTATAGTTGCTACCTCTGTCGTGTGATAGAGTTGGTACATAGGATCATATTCATCTTTTCTGCGATGGTACATTCTGTGAGGGAACAATATTTTTTATTACTATTTTTTCTTAACCGTGGTTGATCATTTGCATTTGTTGCAATACCTGGTTTGAAGGATAAAAACATGGATTTTATGAAATAAAACTATTTTGAGAGACTTGTGTAGTCTGATGGGAAAACTTGGAGTTTGTGGAAAACCGTTTTGGGTTCGGTGGTTGAGTATAGCTCCCACCCTATATGATTGCATATTTCCTACTTTACAGCTTTATAGTCTGTTTCTATTGGGCTTCGGCTCACGGGTGAGATTTTTTGTAAAACCATTTTCAGGTGAACATGTGGAGTTGACCTAGATGCTTGAGGTGATGGAGGACTTGCAATAGTTTTCTATTTTGACATGTACTTTTACATGTGATGCCTGTTTCAGAAGGCGGGTTTGTACGCCTTGAGGCGATATAATTATTCAT
>JAULJZ010136409.1:0-10743 GCA_032270985.1 Heliamphora pulchella | reverse complement strand
TTTCAAGCCAAAAACCAACCCAACCCACCTAACCAAGGTCTGGGAAAGCAGAAAACACATTTACACATGCTTTTCTACAGCTTTAAAGCATAAACCATGCATCGATGCTATTATATACTGGAATAAAAGCGTCATGTATATAAACAACTCAAAATTACAAGGTTCAGGGTCTCACATAAGGTAAACACATATTCTGAGGTAGACTTACGAGAATCTTTGTCAGATTAGAAATCTGAGTCTGTGTACCCCAAAAGTACTTGACTGTCTGCCTGGTAACCAACATATAATCCTTAGTCCTTTTTAGGTACTTGATTATATTATTACCACAGTCCAATGCTCCTGTCCTGGGTTAAATTGATATATGTTAACGATGCCAACGACAAAGCAGATGTCGGGTCTAGTGCAAAACATAGCATACATGAGGTTTCCTAATGCCGAAGCATAAGAAATTACCTTCATCTTCTCTATCTCATCAGGTGTCTTAGGACACTTATCCTTAGATAGAGTGATTTCATGCCTGAAAGGAAGAAACCCTTCCTTGGAATCCTGCATGCTAAAACGAGTAAAGATATCATCGATATACTTTGCTTGTGATAAGCCCAACATTCTTTGTTTTCGATCTCGCACGAGCTTATTCCAAGGATGTGACTGGTTTCTCCCAAGTCCTTCATATCGAACTGCGTAGATAATCATACTTTAACAATAGATAATGTCCCCACATCATTTTCGATGAGCAAGATATTGTCTACATAAAGTACTAAGAAGATCACCAGGCTTCCGTCACGCCTTTTGTACACATAGGACTCATCTGGACTCTGATCAAAACTATAAGACTTTGTGGCTTGATCAAACCGAGTGTTCCAAGACCTCGATACCTACTTAAGTCAATAAATAGATCTCTTAAGCTTGCATAACATGTGCTCCTGGCCCTTTGCAATAAATTCATTTAGTTGTACCATACAGATACACTCATCAAGACTTCATTTAAGGAAAGCTATCTTGGCATCCATTTGCTAGATTTCGTAATCGAAATAAGTAGCAATAGATAAGAGAATCCAGATAGACTTAAGCATGGCTACCGGCAAAAAAGTTTTCTCATAATAGATCCCTTCTTTCTCAGTGAACCATTTTTCAATAAGCCTAACTTTGAAGGTTTCAACCTTCCCGTCTGCTCCTATCTTCCTCTCGTAGATCCATTTGCATCCAATGGGTTTTATTCCTTCAGGTGGTTCTACAAGTTCTCAGACCTGATTGAAATACATAGATTTTATCTCTGAATTCACAGCCCTTTGCCAAAGATTTGTATCTTTGTCTTGAAGTGCTTCATTGTAGTTACAGAGTTCGATATCTAGTTCTGCCAAAATTTTATCAAAAGACTCCCAAGAACATATACTGATCAGGTTCTTGAACAACCCTCCCACTACGACGAGGCACTACCTATGTCTGTGTACTAGCAGTAACACGTTGTGCAGAATTTAAACACTTTGCATCAGCACCATGTTCTTGATCTGCACCTATCCCGATAATTCTCCCACTACGACAAGGTAACGAAATATCAATGACTTGTGATTTCTCTTCCGTTCAACTGGTATTTTCTCTCAGTTATTCCAGAATAATTTTGCTATTGGGTCTGTGGTCCATAATATAATCATTTTTTAAGATCGAGCATTGGTGCTAACAATGGCTTTCTAATCGTAGGACTATAAAATAGACCACCCTTCATTCTCTTGAGATACCCCACAAAGAAACAAACTTCTATTCTCGGTTTCAACTTACCCGCGTTCCCTTTCAACACATGTGCTGGACACCCCCAAATCTGAATGTGTTTTAAACTAGACTTACGGCCAATCCACAATTCTGTGGGAGTAGAAGGTACTGACTTAGAAGGTACCAAATTCAGAAGGTAAGCTGTTGTCTCTAAAGCGAGTCCCCAAAATGAATCGGGTAATCCTGAATAACTCATCATGGACCTTACCATCTCCATAAGAGTTCTATTCCTTCTTTCTGCTACACCATTCTATTGCAGAGTGGCAGGTGTAGTCAATTGGGATACAATCCCTTCTGATGACATGTAATCCCTAAACTCTCCAAAGAGGTATTCTTCACCACGATCGGATCATAGTGATTTGATACTTTTACCCATACGCTTCTCTGCCTCCACCTTGAATTCTTTGAATTTCTCAAAACATTCAGACTTATGGTGCATCAGGTAAATGTATCTATACCTTGAGTAGTCTTCAATGAAACTGACGAATTACTCAAAGCAACCTCTAGCCCGGATTATCATAAGACCACACACATCAGAATGAACCAGCTCCAACAATTTTTTAGCTCTATAGCCTTTGGTCGAAAGGGCCTCTTGGTCATCTTACCCTTTAAGTAAGATTCACTTACTAGAAGTGCCTCCACTTTCAATGAACTCAAAGGTCCATCTACTACCAATTTATTTATTCTTTTTAGATTAATATTGTAATGACCCAATTTTTAAGCCTATGGATTAATAACGTTAAATCAACCGAAATTAGATCAAGATCAAGAGTCCCAAAAGATTTAACCTAGAATCAAACCTCAGAAATAAAATCCTAAAGCATAAAGATATATCTTAATAAAAAAGAACCATCGAATAACCCAAAAATCAATAAAACCAAAAACCCTAGAACCGCATAAGAGAGAGAAATTACAATTTGGTCCAAAATAATAACAAAGTTTCATAAATGACCCAATATGAAGACGTTCACAATTAACAAGGCTCTAAGTCCAAGGAATAGGAAAGCTAAGCGCCAACTCAATAATTAAGAAGAAAATATACGCAAAGACTTGATATTTTATATTTTTTAATAATTGCACGTTTAACCCCGAACTGTTAAATAATTACACTTTTAGCTCAAGAAACCTTACAATTGGTAAATCCATTCTAAGTTACAAACTTATTACGAAAACACCATAAAATTTTTTCATAATCACTTTGGAAGTCATCAACAATCTTAGTCCTAATAAATTGCACGCAAGTCCCTCAATTCTCTCTATCTACACGAAAGTCTCCGAGGTAATCTTCATCCATTTTTTACAACAGACACTAACTCATTAATAAATATATATAAAAGTGCCCAATTGTAGATTACGGAAATTAGTGACGAAAACCCACAAAGACTAGAACCCTAAAACTGGATTAAGATGAGAACAAAATTCTAAAATTCAAAGTAAAACCCTACAGAATATTAAGTTATCTAATACTGAATTCTAGAAATCAAAAATAAAAAAAAAATCATAAAATTATAAGTTAGTTCAATAAGATAGAGAAATTACGAAAAAGGCAAACTGAATCCAAGCGTAATTTTACACAATCTTTTAATCAAACAAAAACGAAACCCTAAGACACAATATTTAAACCCCGAACCCTTGAAAACAGTTGATATCAAAAGATTTAAAACTCTACAACCACATAAAATCATAGGATCACAATCTTACAACTTGACCCAAGAAAATCATGGATTATGAAAAAGATTAGAAATAGAGCCCAAATAAAATTACAAAGCCCAACTCTTTTAATTAAGCCCAACTAATTTAGTCCAAAAAGAATTATAATTATAACCCATGAATTTAAGCCCAAAGTATGGCTCAAATATATTAAGCCCAAACCGTAGTATTAGTGACGGTTAGCCGACGAGATCTTTGGTCGCTAGAATGATGGAAACCCTAACTCAACCCGAAACCCTAATTCGATCTAAAAACCCTAAAGATGACCAAATAGTCAAGCGGCAAAACCCTAATACTCAGAGATGACTCCTAGCATCCTAAATTAAGTAAATAACACAAAATATAAAGTTAATAATCAAAAAATTTTATAAATGGGATAAAATAACCATTTTGTCCCTAGTACAGCAAAAAGTCCTAAAAATCTAAATATTGACACATGGACATCCTAAATCAGATATTTAGATACAATTAAATAACTAAGACAAAATAACAATAAAACTGGCAAAAATGCCCTTGCATGGCCGGCCACGTTGGGATTAGTGCACAAAAAGTCATTTTTTGCCTTTTAAGCTCAAAAAAGAGAAAAAATTGTATAAATTAAGCATTATTATGACCCAAAACTTTTTAAACAAGTAATATACATAGTAATATACTAATGCAGGTCAATAAAAGCAAACAAATCATTATTTAAAGTTCCTACACAATAAATAAGTTAAAATGTCAATTCTTGTCAAACTAGCTTAGTTTGACTTAAAATTTTACACCTATTTAATCAAATAATATAAAATTTATGATAATTCATGAGGATACTAAATTAATCATAAACATACTAAAATAATAAATTTTAATAGGTAAAGACACCAAAAATATACACAAAATTAATATTTTAGGCGTTTTCTCACACAATTGTACCAAAACATAATTTAAACCCTAATTTAAGGCAACATAGCTTTTGGTATGCCCCAAACAGCCCCTAACCAAAATCCCTAGCTACCATATCTGATTTGTGTAAGTCTCAAAAGTCTCCCACCTCACATGCAACTAATGAAAATAAAAATAAAATTTAAAAAAACTTACTCCCCATAATTACTCCCACTACCCTAGTTTTCTATATAAGCAAGCCAAACACTACCCTTTCTTCTTCTCATTTTTGGCCAAGAGGAGTGAGAGAGACTAGATTTCTTTGAGTGTTCAAGTGTTCTTCAAGTGTGGGAGAGAAAAGAAGGAGAGAAAGAAGAAGGGAAGAAGGGAAGAAGAAGGAAGAAGGAGCAAGGAGGAATACTCTAAAGCTAAGTCCATACATCCTTCAACCTTTAGAGCAATCAAACAAGTAAGTAAACTCCTTAAAACCATCTGTCATCCTCTTACAAAATATCCCTCAACTCATCTCTATAAACACATCTAAGAATAAAAAACAAAATCTCACACAAAAAGGCGTGATGGTAGAATAGGGGCTGTTCATGTTTGATATATTGTTGCATGTGTTTGCATGTGATTATTTTTTAGTTTAATATCTTGTATAGGTTCTGAAACTTGGATATATATGTATAGATTTCATGCATGCAAAGAAAATAAACTAAGTATAAACATATCTTGAGCTAAGGCACCAAAACCCTAAAGGGCCTGATTTTCTGGGTGTTTTAACTTTATGTCCCAAACTTTGATTTATCCCAACTAGTTGTAGAAAAATTATCTAAGTGTGATTTTTGTGTCCCCTGAGAACGAACAAGTAAGAATGGTGGTGAAGAACTTGTAACCGCAATTTCGCAAGTATCTGATCACGCAACCGTTGATGACATTTGAGCATATTTTTTATGCGGGGGTACAAATAGAGGATGCTCTGTATTCCGGGGATATTGAAAAGGGAAAACTAAGTCAAAAATTAGTCTGAAAATCATATGTCGATAATCAGAATAATGTCGCCAATGCAGTGAGCCGAAGTTACAAAGTGAACTTGCTAAACCCCAATCCAAATCAGGCAGGCCCATCTGTTCAACCTGCCGCCCAAATTCACCCCAAAACCAGAAGAGAACCTTCACCCAACTCACTATTCCTTTGACATCCATCTTGAGTCGTCTGATTGAGAAGGGTCTCCTGAAGCCTTTGGAGCCAACCCCACCTCCAAATCCTTTGCCACCCCAATATAATCCTACCCAGTACTGTGCCTTTCACCAGGGGCACTGCTATTTAACCAACAATTGTATGAGACTTCGGCATAATATTCAGGATTTGAATGACAACAAAGTGATCCCTCCGCCCAATGCTGTACAAAAATCGAACATTATTACCAACCCCCTTCCGAATCACGAATCATGCCAATTAGCATAATGTAAACGTCATTGAGGGAGAGTTGGAAGAATTTGATCCCATCAAGTTCATAGTTTTTGTAATAGAACCAAAGCTGATTACAGATTTTCCATCCGGATAGGAGGTGTTGTGACTTGATGACCTTATTCAAGAATTGATTGATGATGATTCTTACAACTTGCCGATTTTCATTGTCCATGAAGAGAAAATCCCTCCTCCCATCGATAATGAGGAAGATGAAGAAGTCAAGCCTTATAGGAAGATTTGGCTCGCCTCGAGGCATTGAATGATTTGGAAGATGCTAGAATCGACATCAAGTGACATGTTCTGACCGTCTCGAATGATGATATAGACTGGCATCAAGGGATAGCTTGGTATCGGGAGGCTAACCCGAGTTTCACTATAAGAAAGTGCACTTTTGCTAGTCGCGAAAAGTTTTAGCAACCAACATTTTTTTAGTCGTCAAAGATGTCTTTCAACGACTAAATGATTAGTCGCCTATACATACTTTCCGCAACTAAATACAATAGTCGCCAGTAATGCTTTAGTCGCCATTGGCTATGCCATCAGCGACCATTTGTTTTTGGTCGTCGAAAGTAATAACGACTAATTAGTTTGGTTGCTAAAAGCATATAAGCGACCAAATGTTTTTAGTCGTCAAAAGTAATAACGACTAATTAGTCGTCAAAATGTATCTTTAGCAACTAACTATTTTGGTTGCAAAATGTAGTCTTTTCGCAACAAAAAACCATTGGTCACTGGTAGTTGACAAACTTTTGACAACCAAAATATTTTAGTCGCCAAGAACTTTTTTTTAATAAAGTTTTTATTACGAATGAAATATTTTGAGTCACTTCATACATATATCGTGTAACTGGTATTTTGTAACATGTAATTTTTGCAATAAAATACTAATTCAAACTCATTTTTTTATTCATCTAAATAAATTATCAATACTCATTTAAAGAAATTTGTTACACACCCCCACACCACACACGCGCGCATATATATATATATATATATATATATAACCTGTAATATAACATTTGCATTCAAATTCCAATACTCATTCATCCATATATCCAACGAATAATCATTCAAAGTCATTCTTACTCAAGAGATTAATTACCTGTAATTGTGACATTTGCAGACAAATTCTAATACTCATTCATTATTGCATTTAACTAATAATAATCACTCAAATTCATTTCTTACTCAACACATATATAAAACATTTGAAAACAAAAACCAATATTCATTCATTTATTCATAAATCCAACATGATCGCAAATATGTATCCAAAAAAACACAAAAATAAATATAACATCCAAAACAAAATTCATCCAAATATGCAAATCAAGACAATCTCTCAAAGAAAAAATATGCTCCACAAAATCTCCATAATCCAACTGCAGCAAATACCATCTCTTACCTGTAAAAGTATAAAAGTAAATCGTAATTATTTATGAGATATAACTATAAAGAAAAGAAAAATTGCAAAAATTAATATTGCAAAGTTTATCATGTTATTAGTTCTAAATATCTAAGTATCTATTTGTGCATTATAATCATATATCGTTTGTTTTTACTAAATATGAATATATACTTATAGTTACTAAAAAAACAAATACTAATAAACTTACCAAAGATTAGAACCATGATCAACCATCAACGAGGTGGAGGATCTTGTAGGAGTTGCGTCAAGATACTCTGAAACTTATCAATTTGTCTCTATTGTGCTTCTCGATGAGCCTGTTGCTCCTCGTGCTCTCTCTACTGCTTCTCACAGAGTGCGTCCATATCACATTTAAGTCTCTGTACTTCAACTTTATGTGATCGTGACTCAACGTCAGATTTAGAAGAAGAAGAAGAAGGCTTTGGCCCAACCCCATATCCACTTAGGTACCTCTTCTTCTCCCCAAGCACTATTTTCGAAATGGCCTCTTGGGTGGTCGACACTCCAGACTGGGAAGCCTTATCTCGCACTCTCAACATCTCTGCCTGCTATTGTTAAAAAAAGAAGAAATAATAAGTTACACTTTTTAGTTACTACGAAAATAATTAATAAAATTGTGCAGTTATTGAATACTTAAATGTAGCACACCGCATTCGGGATTGATCCATTCTTATGTCTTCTTTGACTTATGTGATTTCTCATAGAAATCACAAAAATTAGGCAACTCGCATCCGTTTGCATCTGCCTGTAAGTTACAATTTAAAATAGAATATGATCTCTAAAATGTACCAAATGAGGATTGGACCTCACACCATTTTGTTCTGGTCATTATCTAGTCACAACTTTTTTATTGTCACTAAATTTGTTGTCACTAATAGTACTCCTTTCGCGCCAAATTTAATTTCCCGCCATACTTTTAGTGACAACATTTATGTTACAATTATAAATTTGTCACAAAAAGACACAAATTAAACTCAAATTTTTTTTGACAATTTCTATTGTTATCACTAAATACCTATATTTAGTGACACCTTTATATTCGTCACCATTTTTTATCACTATAGGTCGTTTTTTCTCATAGTATAGTGTTCACGCCAATGACATTACTAATATTTTCTACGATATCTTATTTGGTCGTCAAATGAGTGTCAAGATATTTACAATATCTTTTGTGACTAGGTATTTTTAGATGCCAGTGATTACATTTTGCAACAAATTTTTGGTTGCCAAAAGTCTTTCCATTATTTCTATAAAAAATTAGCGTTGGTGCCAAACCTTGGGCGACCAAATTTAATTTTAGACGCTAATGAGTACATTTGGCAACCAATTTGTTGGTTGCCAACAGTCTTTTCATTTTTTCCACAAAAAATTAGTGTTGGCGCCAAATCTTGAGCGACCAAATTTAATTTCAGACGCCAATGAGTACATTTGGCAACCAATTTGTGGTTGCCAAAAATCTTTCCATCAAATTGGTTGCCAAAAATCTTTCCGTCTTTCCCACCAAAAATTAGTGTTGGCATCAAACCTTGGGCGACTAAATTTAAGTTTAGTTGCCAAATGTGTATGAATTCGTGACCAAAATTTATTTAGTCGCTAGAAGTCTTTAATTCTGCAACTAAATTCAATTTTAGTTGCTAAATTTGGTCGCTAAATGTGCACTTTCTTGTAGTGTTTGAAAGTATCTGAAAGAATTAAATATTTTTCTGTGTACACGATTCCAAATATTTTGGTTTATCAAACAATCTTTTCGTATTTAAATGCATAACATATAAAATTTAATAAATGCACAGTTTTTCCTCCAGCTTTTCAGCTAAGGTAGTGGTTAAAGGTATTTATTTATTTTATTTTTTGTTTTACATTTTTCAAAAAATAATAATTTATTTCAATTAAATATTTTTTTATTTAATTAATTCAAAATCCAGAATTAATTCCCACGTTTATCTAAGATATTCGATTTTAAAAAAATCATCTTAAACGTAATATTTTGTAAGAAATAAAATATCTAAAGTGTTTTCACTCAATTAATTAATTAATTAAAAAAAATTAATTTTATTTCTCATTACAAAATATTTTAATCAAAACCGAATATTCGAATTAATTAAATTCACAGGATAAATAAAATCAATATATATCATCCACGCAGTTAATAAATATAAAATAAATTAAATATAAAATATCTCGATTTTATGATCAAACCGAAACTCTAGAGAGTTTCAGTCTCTTGCTCTTAAAAAGATAAACTGCAAGAATCATTTTCTGAATAAGCTTCTTGTGTCCAAGATGCATAAAGACTTCTTAATTCTATCTAATAAATCAAAAATTTTAAACCAACCAAAACAATAAAACCGCAGCCAACCAAACAGCCCGGTATAGCCGAAATTGCCGAAACAGTTTGGGATTTTCTGCTTGATCAAAAACAGATTGATCCATGATTTTTGCAACACTATTTTACACCGAATGGGACGCTGGAACCGCTGTGTTTGGCACAGCTTTTTGCTTGAAAAACGTGCGTTGCTGAACTGGTTGGAGAAAAAAAACTATGTTGCACCTGAAATAGTGCCTGAAATTGTGCTGCAACTTTGGGAACCAGCGCACTGTTTGGTTTTGCGCCAAATTGTTTGCTTGCAAAAAAACTGGCTGTTTGAGCCACTATTTGCGCCTGACTTGCGTGTTGGACGTTTGGGAAAAACAACATGGAGATCAACACACTACTTGGGATTGTGCTTCTGGAATTGCCGCCGGCTATGTTTGGAATGAAAAAAAAATTCCATCAATTTTGTGCTGCCTCTAATTGCCGAAACAGTGTTGGAATTAAAAGCCTCTTCCACAAAAATTGTGCCGACTGAGAATTGCGCCGAAATCAGTGAATTGCGCCACTTGGAAACCCATAAAACCGACGCTTGTTGCGCCTTCCGTGTTTGGATACTGCTGCGGCTAATTGCTGAGACTGCTGCTTGGTTTGGTTGCTGCGTTTGGCTTGGAATCCAGTCGCTGCAGTGATTGGGCGTTGGCGCTGCTGGCTTTTGTTTGGATTTTGCACTGAAGCTGCTTGGCTTGGAAAGCTGCTGCGCTTTGATTAAGGCGCCGTTTGGCGCTGCTTCTTCAACATCCCAAACCGCTGTTGGGACTTGCTGCCGGTGGCTTCCTTTTTTTTTTATTTAACCAGAAAAAAAAAATCTGGAGAGAAAAAAAAATGCAAAGTA
Source organism: Heliamphora pulchella (assembly GCA_032270985.1). Classification (NCBI taxonomy): domain Eukaryota; kingdom Viridiplantae; phylum Streptophyta; class Magnoliopsida; order Ericales; family Sarraceniaceae; genus Heliamphora; species Heliamphora pulchella. Next base: position 300 of record JAULJZ010136409.1, on the reverse strand, counting down.
ATAAAAAAAACTTATTCACGGCTAAAACCACCGCTAACAACTGCCAGTTCTTCCATATCTGTTCTTTTTTTTTTTTTTAATAAACTAGAAAAAAAAACTTAAAAAACATAAAAGATTTATATCGAAACTTATGTCCCATAGGCTCACGTTCGATCTAAAAAAATTAATCTATTACGGTCAACTACCGTTATTAAAAAAATTAATTAAATCATCATCCACGCACTCAATCAAATATGAAAATAAATGATGATCATAAAATCGGGATTAGAACGCCTACAAAAAAAAGTTAGCAACAATTCT